>VXBC01011382.1:759546-888470 GCA_013399945.1 Ploceus nigricollis
TTCTTCCCTTCCCTTCCCTTCCCTTCCCTTCCCTTCCCTTCCCCTCCCATAACTTCTTTTATTCAAATGCCATTTGTGTCACTTATGTATGTTGGAAAATTTCATTCAGCTGGTAACAAATGTCAGATCCCTTAGATTACATCTCTGTTTGACTGAAAATCAGTGATTTGCAAAAGGGCATTTTCTAAAAGATGATATGTATGCATAGAAGACTTGATTGCAGTATTTCACATACAAACTGTTCTGCACTTCTTAGATTGGTGTATAATTTTGCTTTGTAGGTACTTAGAGAAAATGGTTGGTGAGATCAAGGGGGTGTGCTACTGTTTCTTTTAGCTGAAAGTATCAGCAAGCATTACAATTTTCCATTTGATAGATAAGTTTTTTTATTGTAATATAAGAACATGTCACAGTTCCTTTTATGATTTGTCAGACTACAGGCAGTTGGCTCTCTTTGCTTACATAAATACATTAGTTAGCTTACAAATCCAGTTAGTTATTGGGGGCTGCTCTGTGAGGAATTGATGCTGCTATAAAAGAGGAGCCAAAGCTGTAAATATGTAAGATTAGAAATAACATTGCTAGAACTTGTAGAAACCAACAGATTTGGAGTTTTTGTTTCAGCCAAGTAAAACAGTAAATCCAGAATATTCATACAGAAAGAAAATCTTTTTGATATATATTAACAACCTATAACATATATATCCCTCAGATTGAACTGGGTAATAAGATGTCACTTATGTTCTATAAAATACTTTGCTACTAGGGAAATGATTTTAAAAAGAGTAGTCTAAATCTGAACCAGACTATATGCTACAGATTTGCAGTCTGGATCTTCTGATACTAATAGCTGGGAAGAGCAAAACTTGCCCACCTGATATCCATCAAAAACACAGTGGATTTATTTAGAACCATACAATCAGAGTACCTGAATGGGAAGGTGCACACCAGGACCATTAAAGTCCAACGCCTGGCCATGTGAAGAATCACCGCAAGAATGATGCCACATGCCTGAAAGCACTGTCCAAATGCTTCTTGAAATCTTGCAGGTCTGGTGCCACACTTTTCTTTGGGGAACTTCTCCCAGAGCCCAGCCACATTGTGTAGGAAGAACCTTTCCCTAAATCTCCCCTTACACAACTTCAGACTATTCACTCATGTTTTCTTTCTGGTCACAAATGAGGAGATATTGGTTCCTACTCCATGTAGGAACTTGCCCTCATGAGGAAACTCTAAACTCGTTTCCCTTCAGTGTCTGTCTATGGTAAACAAGTCAAGTGATCTCACCCTATCTTCATGCAACTTCAGCTACTTCCACCACCACTGGTGACCTATATTAGGTGTGAAGATAACAATGTAGGAACTCCGTAATGATCCCCTTGAAATATCTTTTCCAGTCCCATTTTCCCTGGAGCTCTAGGCTCTGTGGCTCTCTGAACCCTACCCCTAACCCTAATGGCATCTTGGTGCTAAGGTACTCATCACCATGCGTGGCCCAAGCCTGAAAGGAATGGAGGCAGTGATGTTGGTACCCTGCTGTGATCCCCTTGGCACACATTTTTCAGACCCACTGTCTCTGGAGTTGTCAGTAGGATTCTTAAGGTACAGTGAAATGCTGCCTTGCTGATGTGGCAGATGATCTTTTTTACTTCTGTGTATCTGTTCTGTTAATGGCACTGTAATTCTTTAATATCTCCACCTATGTACCCTTCCCTTCTAATTAAACATTAGTGACATGGTTTTATACTGTCTAAAGCAGCATAAATTAGCACCAGCTATGGGCACAATAGAGCCTAATTGCACTAATTGCAATCTGATGACTAACTTGGAGGTATATACTGAAGTTTTAAGATTGGATAGCTTCTGTGAATGTTATTCTGCTATGAAGAACTTTTTAAGTCAAAAGTTTAGTATCCTTTAAACCATTCCCTGTAGGTAGGTGAAATAAATACTGGAACACTATTTTGTCATACCTCTACTGTTCACATTTTACCTGAATCCATGTGTTGTTGGTGGACACACTGTGGGGCACATTACAAACAGTCACCTATGGACACATTCTCTTCATATGCTACGGAAGCTAAAATACACTTCAAACCATCCAGGCAGGGCCTGACCCAAAGTATATTTATTGCAGGAATATTCAGCCTTTGGGCAGCTAGGTCACACCTGTGATGATCACTTTAAGTAACTACACCAAGTGTCATAGTTTCACATCCATCAGTACAGCCTACATTTCACAGAACCATGCAGTGGTTTGGGTTAGAAGAGACCTTTACAGTTAATCTAGTCCCCATCACACTGCAATTGCAGGAACATTTTCAACTTGATCAGGTTGCTCAGAGTCCCATTCGACCTGATCCTGGATGTTTCCATGGATGGGATATGTAAAAACCCTCTGGATAACCTAGTCCAGTGTTTCCCCACTGTAAAACTTTCTTCAACATATCTAGTCTGAATCTACCACCTTTTAGTTTAAAACCACAACTCCTTGTCCTATTACTACAGGATCTACTTAGCAGAGAATGAGTTAGAGAGGGCATTGGGATTTGAAATAAATTAACTTAATTAACTCAAATGGTAATGAACTGTAGCCGTTTATTATATTGATAGCTCATTAAATGTATTTAAATGTCATATTTTCACAAAGTTTAATCATGTCTTTCTACTTCCAAGTAAAAAAAACCACAGAAATTAAGACCCTTATTCTCCTTTCCTCAGATGAGAAAAGTACAAGGAGGTGGACTTTTTTTATTGTTGGCTAATGTGGAGTGCTTCTGCTCTTGGCAGCCTTTGAGGTGAGCATTTACAATCAGAGGACACTTTCAAAAGACTTCAGCCAAAAAAGTTCTGGATGCTAAGCCAAATCTAGGACTCACTTGCACTATTGTCTCTCTTGTGCCTCATCCATCAGATGATATTTTTAGTGCTACTTCAGCATGATGGTATCTCTGTCTCACAGAATTACTGATGTTATAGATCACTGGGAGATGCTGTATACTTGCCCTGTAGTTTGCCCTGTTTGTGCTGTTGCCTAAGCTTTCAAGTCTGCCCATTACTGAGGACAGGATACTTGTTTGGAAGAAAGATTTATTTGGCTGAGAACATTATATATCACCTGTGCTGCTCACAGTAAACTTACATGTGGTAGATGACTTTCATGTTCACTTTCTACATATTTGTTTGGTCTTTGGCCACAAATTTCTTGTGACAATTATTCCTTCTGGATTATCTGGAAAACAATTTGTGCAGCAAATTACAGATACAACAATAGGTGCGTAATTCTGTCACTGACAGTGTTCAGTTAAATAGTTTTTAGCTCTATCAGACTAGCATGTAAGGACAATTACTTTTAAATAAGTTAGCCTCCAATGTTCTAAATGAGACTGTGCCCTGTATTCATACATTGCAGGGATGATGCTATAAAATACATAATGTATTTCTGCACAGGGAAAATAATCAACATGCTGATATGTGCAGTCTTGAGCATTATCCTTTGGATGAATCTCTGCGCTATTGAGGAGGAAAACAACATCTTTTCTGCTAACATAAAGAAAAAGAAGTACTAATTTCAAAGCCTTGCATCAGTTTCTATCTGTGCTTATGTATCAGTTGTTAATATTCATAACAGAAAAGTTAGTGTTCACAACTTTAATTCCTTTTTATTGTTCAAGTTTTCTTTTTTCAGTTTCATATGTCACTTTAAATTGGATATCTTTAGCTTATAGCTACTCTCAATTTTGGTTTTTTAATGTTTTTTGAGTAAAATGCTCATAGTCCCATTCTTTTCAGCAACAGCAGCAAGGATTATCAGTTTCTTGTAATTTTCTGAATCTTGTTTCACATATTAAAATTCACCCCATTTGGAATTTGTAGGGTAAAAATATTGCCCTGTCTGGCTGGTATATGAGCTAGCTGTGGATGCCACTTATCATAATATAATTTTTAATGAATTACAGGTCATAGTCTTGTATTTCAATGTATTTATTATGAGTGTCAATCATTTATTCTTTTCCAGTTGAAATATATAGGCATCTAGGCACACCTTTAAGGGATGCCCCTGACTTTTCCTTAAAAATTCCTTCTTTTCCTGTCTCATCTGGTGGGTCTTAATGATTTGAAGTCAAAAAGATTGAAATAATAATATATTTGACAGAAAGACCGGAACAACCATACAGGGTTTGTTACTATTCTTCACCACCTCCGAAATTTTTAGTGCAATTTGAGTTTTTTTCCTCTCTGTCCTTTTCAAATAAGCAGAACTTCCTTGATTTTCAACAGAGGGTCACCTTAGCCTTTTAATTTCAAAATAAAGGGCATTATTAAAGAGCTAACAGAATCCTCAGCATAAGGGAGAGTTATAGCAAAATATTAATTAAGTGGCATCCTCAGAAAATGCAACAAAAAAGAAGGATGAAACTAACTTTATGGGTAGTATTTAAGATGCTATTTAGGAAGCAATTTGTAATGAAAAATAATTCTCTTGGTTTTTGTTGTTTTGTTTGGGTTTTTTTCCTGCAATATCTATGACTGATTCAAATACTCAATTTTTTTTATCTTTTTAAGTGCTGTTTTTTTTTCTCATGGCATGTCTGTTGGAAGTGTGAAATGCATAAAAAAGGATCCTTTATACAGAATTCTGGAATCACAGAATTTCTTGCATTGGAAAAGACCTATAAGATCATCGAGTCCAGCCATTCACCAAAGGCAGCTCTTTGATATGATTCATTGAAGAAACTAACCATTGTTTTCTGAATATCTCAGTCTTTAAAAGAGTTTTTTCAGGAAAAGTTTATTTCCTTAAGTATCTCATTTACGAATAGCACAAAAAGCAAAGAAACATGCTAATTTTCAATTTATCACCCCAATTAATGAGTATTTATAGTACATCTTGTGATTTGAGAGCCATCTGAATATCAATGTTTGCAAAAGTCTGCATTTAGTAAAAAAAAAAATTCAGAAGTCTTCACTGAATTTCATAAGTTTCTTATGAACTTACACCAGTTTGTATGGTATTTTTTCACCATACTCACTACTTCTTGACATCCATATTTTTTGTTCATCTTTAGCAGGTGAGACCCACCAGCAAAGACCTGACATAGTAATTGTAGGGAGCAGTTTTCTGAAGTGTTTAGCATCTATCATACTTTGTTTCCACTGAAAGCACTGGAATATACATAAGAATGAATTTGCTGGATCTGGTATTTTAAGCTCTAGAAAATGAAGTTTCTGATCACTTGAAATTCTGTTGAACTTTATGGAAGCTTCCATTACAGTTTCAATTTACATGGAACTGAGCAAAAATAATATTTCAAGATTTAAAAGGAATTCCAGAAGTCTCAAAATAGAAAGTATTTCTCTGTTAGTCCTATATGTCTTTAATTACTTGTATTAAATTCTGCATGATTCACATTTTATGTAATTTCTCCATCATACCTTTATACCTTCACTCTTCTGAAAGTCTCATTTCTGGCCAACAATTTCAAATTAAGCTTCATGTTAACTGTCATGAACAGTAGATAGAATTTAATATTACAACCTGACATTATTGCATAGCATCACATATTAATTTGAATCTACTTGGGGAAAAGAAAGGCTCTCCCTCCTTTGTGTTCACACCCTTCATTTAATGCCTTTATGGAAATTAAGGTCTTTCTAGAATCATTCTAGTGTGCTGCTCTTGTTTCATAGACAATGTTGTTCATGAGGCATGTTACTTATATGAGTATTTCTGCCAAAGTCTATGAGACAGCTCCTTGCTGTAAAGTTGTGTAGAAAGGGGGGGGTGGAATTTGGCCTACAGACTTTACTGATTACCAAGCACCCTAGCTAAGAAAGCAGATAACTTAATTATGTAAATCAACAAGAAATTGACCCTGCAGTGAATTTTTAATAATACACTAATTGGCTGATTGATAAATCAAATTAGACTTCAGTGGCAAATCTTCATCTCAGCATGCAGAGAGCTATATCCCTAAATCTTTTTACTAAGAGAAGAATCGCACATAATTCTTGAAGCATTAGGAGAACAATTTAGGCTGGATTTTTTCCATTTATAAGAAGAGGTAATATTGAGCTTAAGTCTGTCTTGGCTCTTAAATATTGATCTTAAGAGAGACCCTCAGCTACCTTTAAGTGTTATCCATGGTTGTCTCCTACAGCTTATAAATTGGTTGTGAGATGAAATAGTCTAAACATTTTGCACAAGATAGTTGTGCAGTGGAAGAAAAACTGTCTTCCCAGAGAAATTCCGTGAAACCAAGGGAGAAAATTCTACCTGAGAATAAATAACTATTCTAAAACTCCATAAAAATTCTTTTGAAAGTTTCAAAAATTACATTTTACATTCTCTTTTTACAATTTGTCTTTAGTTATAACAGACATGTAAAATAATTCTGCTACTGCTATGTCACAATAATGAAATATGCTATTTGTATAATCATTTTTTCTGTACCTACTACTGATAGAACCATCATCTGGAGATCAAAGTGTCTTTTGTTCTCTTCTGAAAAGAGCTTCAAACTGCTGCTTGAAACTTTTCAAAAATATCTTTTTGAAGATATTGGCTTTCATATATAGTCTCAAAAGTATCTGATTCTTTATCTAAGATCCTGAAAATTTTAATGTCATAGATATTCTGATTTTCAGCCTGCTAGTTGCTAATCTCAGCAACTGGCAATTTATGATTGAACTAATAATATTACCAATAGAATCATGAATTGGATGCAAAAAGATTTTAAGATATGTTTATTATCACAAACCGTTTAAAGAATAATTTTGGAGATCTATTGTCCTGCAGATCTTCAGGATTTATTTGAATTTTTAATGCCTTCTTCTCAAATACAAAAATTAATTTTTTTTTTCTTATTATTTTAGAACTGATATTTTATGTGGCTTTAGGAGATGGAGTTTTAAAAGGCTAAAAAAGATTAAATATCATTAGAATTATACTGAGATTATTAATGGTAGCCACACTGAAGCTGGGAAAAATAAGGTAATCCAAGTAAGATTTTAGTCATCTGCTATGTCTGTTTAATACTATTTGACCAGCTAGACATCAATTCCTGTTAATGTCAATGATACTACCTATTAAAATGCAGCTCCAAGAAGAGATAATGATTAGACTTTGATTTCAAGATGCTTGTAAAACTTCATTATACACCAGGATACACACCTCCTTGATTCACTGTATGGTGGTTAATAAATATGTTTAGCAGAGTCTCATCACACTGTTTTCAAATTAGGACAAAAAAAAGTAATGTTTAATTTCATAAACTTCTGGTTTTGTTTTGGTTTGGTATGTTTTCACAAAAAATATGGAACCTCTACCATGATCAGTGTTAATTTACCTGTACACTCGATTCTCAAAATTAAAATGCAACTTCTATGCAGCAAAAACATCATTTGTAAAAGTTGTAAATGCTTCATCACTGGAAGTGTTCCAGGCCAGGTTGGACGGGACTCTGAGCAACATGATCTAGTAGGTGATGTCCCTGTTCATGGTGAGGGGGTTGGAACTAGAGGAACTTTAAGGTTCCCTTCAATGAAACTCTTTCTATGATTTCTATGGTTTCCTTATAGAAAGATTTAAATTACATCTTCTTTCTTTACACAGGATTAAAAAAAACTACTCAATTATTATCCTGAAGTAGTTATATGATTTAAACAATTAATTAGTAAATTGTCTCCCTATCACAGATTTTGATTTAACCAACTGATTATGTGTGGTGGCTGCAATATTTAGCTGTATTAAAGTGTAAACATTAATATCTATTCCAAAATTTAATCCACTTGATAATTCCCCTGTTTTCACTGAGCAATCATGCTCTTAGTCAGAGACCCCACAAAATAATCAGCACTGATTTCCAGTAGTTTCTGCCACCTTTAATACAAGAAATGGAACAAGATTCTTCTCCCAGGAGTATCAGCAGTGCAGACTTGGCATCTGTTTCACCCCTCTTTGTTGCACTAGTTGCATGATCTGGAGCTTTAGGCACTCTTTGAGCAGTGTAGGAGTAGTGACTTGCAAATTAACAATTATTTTGACTTGTGTAGTCCTTTGATAAACATTCAGATGGCCGTTATGGATCAGCTGGCAACAATGTTTTAGATATGTTTTAAGTGCACAAAATAATAGTCCTGAACTACTCTTGTCTCTGTTGGTTTCTCATGAAATAATCTGTCTCCCCTCTGACCTGAGTGATAGCTGAGAGCATTTCTGAAAGACTTTCTTAAGCAACTGTGAATGGGCTCTAGCACTGCTCCGCTTTATCCTGTGTCTCTTCTAACTCACACAGTTTTGCTGCTTTTGGCATTCTCATGTGATGCTTCTCAGCATACCTCTGTCTCTATTTTCTGATCACAGAGTGCCTCTGCCTTTAGTTGTCACTGTTGCGTCAGGAACAGGTGAATAAGTGACACGTGGACTCTAGATCTCCAGAAGGTTAATAATCCAGTTTATTAGAAACCCATTCCTTTTTATACACTATTCTGATACTGGTGGACCTGATTGGTCCTTTAATCAACATACTGTCACCATTGGCTAATTAAGAAACCACCCTTGGTAAACACCTTATTATGAGAAACAACTGTTCAAAACACCAGCTGCAGATTGTTTTCCTTCTTTTCTCTGAGCTTCTTACAGCTTTTCCCAGAACGATGCCTGGGAAACGATCCATTTCTCTCTCAGCATCCACACTTTAGTTACATCTAATCACCTACCTTCTTCAATCCTCATCTGAATTTCCTCTCCTTTTCCCTTAAAGTTTGGAATATTTATTTTAAAAACCCTAATTGGTTTGAGACATGAGTTCTTCAGGGACTTTTTGTTTGTTTGTTCTGCCTATTTGTTGTTGTTATTTTCATTCAGGACTTTTGAAAAAATTCTTCTTGCAGTAGAACTAAAATATCCTGTGGTTCAACTTTATATTGGAACAGGAATGACAGCATACAATGCTCAACATCACTATTCATTTTGTTTACATTTTTCACATCTTTCCTTCTCAGTTAGACTCCTTTGTAAGCATAGAACTTTTTGAATATGTTGAAAGCATCTTCATGAAAGCATGGGCTAGTCACTGAGGCAAACTTCTCAGATGTGCAAAGACCTGCCCTTCAGGATTCTACAAAATTCAAAAACATTTTACAAGACTTCCTCATGAGACAGGTTTAGTTCTGGGTTCATATCTACCAGCTCTTAAGAACCCTGCAAGTACACCTGTTGTTCTTCATCAAACTTGATTTAACCTAATCTGACTTTGAAGGCAGTTTACTCTAACTGTAAAAGAAAACTAAGCTTTTCATTATATTAGGTGCATTAAAAAGACTGGCCTCTAAAAAGGAAAGAGGCTTTTAAAGAGAAAACAGCAGAAATCTCCCTAGATATGACAAGCTGACAACTCAATAATAAAAGAAAGAAAACTCGGTCGCCTACTTTTTGCATTTCAAGGTATTGTTTTACACTCATTTCAGTCTGAGGGGACTTGATCCGATGTCATACATACTCTTGGATTTGAATCTGTATCTCTTCCTCGCTTGTAGGAGTCAGACCAGGAAATCTGTTAGGTTGCAACAAGTTTGAAGTTTCCTTATATGCAGTAGGTTGTGTTTGGGGGTACTGTGCTAGCTCCACCAGCTTTTTGTGTCTTTTTCATTTCTTTTTCGTGAGGAACACGTGTTTTCTAATATGTTTATTATACACCAGAAATAAGGAGGCCAAAACTGACAGAGAGTATGTATCCCCTCATGAGTCAGAGAAGTAAACCAGAGGATATGCAAATCTATCCACATATGTATGCATGCATGTATGTATACACACACACACACATACATACACACACATATATAGAGAGAGAGAGAGAGAGAGAGCTGTGCATACATACAGACACACACACAATCATGTGAACATACCAGAAGATATGTATCTAAATACAGGCCACACTTATATCCTTATCCCTAAAGGTTAAAATTAAATTCTGTGAAAAATAGCATAGTCTAGAGCTATTTGAAGTAATTCCAAAAATTACTGAGGCTACATTCCCTTTATATTATATTCAATGTTGTATATTTGAGCCTGACAGAGTTCTTCAAAATTCTGGAATTCTTACATTTTGAAAGTATAGCATTCCTGTTGTACAATTAAAAAAATCCATGATTTCAGATTGAATTCTTCTAATACATATCAACAACTATGATGGGTCATAAAAACAAGAATGAATGAACTCTTCAGTGTTTTCTCTGTAGCTTGCAGACAGAACATACATCTTAAAAAAAAAAAAGGAACAAAAAAATAACCCGAAGCTTTGAAATTAGAAAAAGAGGCACCTAAGAATAGGCACATGAGAATAAATGGACACTATTTGAGAAATGCTCTTGTACTTGTTTATGTTAGAAAGTTTCTATTTTTCAGACAGTGTTGACTCACCAAACAACTCATCTGAAAAAAACTCATTTTACATTCTAACCATTATACAACCAAATTATTTCTGGACAGATATATTTCAGCAATAATTAACTCTCACCATTGCCTTCGACGGCATCATCAGGAAGAATGACTAACATTCATGTTAGTTATAGCAGTTGAAGATGCATTGAATGATTCTGAATTAATTAGTGCTGCTTTGCAGTACAGCTGTTGGATGTGCACAGGCAAGACAAGCACTAACAGGCCATGTATTGTTACTGTTCACAAGTATTCATTTTTCAGCTTTGCCATATGCATATATTATGTGTAATGGTTCTGAAAACTCCCTTTCACAGATCTTAATGATATTGTGCCTCATGTAAACTGAAGTGAAAGAGGAAAGAAAAAGGCAAAATCAATCAGATAAGCTTCTTTGCTATTCTACTTTAATACATCCTTTAAATCTCCTTTCTGCTGTGATGCTTACAAAATACCAGCTGCAGTACTGAAATTCCAGGCTGCCTATCATACTCCTGATATTCCATGTCTTTCTCTATCTCTATATCTGATACAGATTTTCTGATTGAAAACCATATAAAGTTAATGCAACCATTCAGTTCTGTGCTTAAATCCTATCTGTTTTTAGGGTCTTGATCTACAAATAAAGTAATAGCCAATAACAGAATATATGATATAATATCAATTTGGATTTTTTGACATGCTGAAGAAAGGATCTGATTTCTTTAACACCATCATGTAAAGCAAAGACAGCTAATCTAATGTATGCAGATAAGCCTTCTTATGGGCTTCTCCTTAGGGAAGTCATTGAATTTGGTCAAAATTCTTGTTAAATACCTATTCTTTGTCTGAACCAGAAAAAGAATGATACCTGCTGTCAAATTTATACTGAACATTTTGTTCAATGTATTTTTTATTCAAAATACTAGGCATCAGTGCAGAAATTTTGGTCCTATGTTGTTCATGTCACTGAGTAGTAGTTTAGTTGCCTCTAGTGTACTATGGAAAATGTATCAGACATCATGTTATGAACACGAGGAAAAGTGCAAGCTTTTTGAACCATTTCTTTGTGGAGCCAGACACCTCAGGATTTTGCAGTTTCTGCCAAGGAACAGAGATCATAAAATCATAGAATATGCTGAGTTGGAAGGGAACCATCAGGATTATCAACTCCAGTTCCTGGCTTTAAACAGGACACACCAAGAATCACTCAATTTGCCTTGAGAGTATTGTCCAAACACTTGAACTCAGAGTCCTGGCACTCTGAGTGCCAGGTCATGAGAGTGAAGAGTCATGAGTACTTGCCCTTTTTCTTCCCCTCGTAAGGAAGAGGTCTCGCCTCAGTCTCCTCCAGGCTGAACAGACCAAGTGACCTCAGCTGCTCCTTGTACCGTTTCCCCTCAAGGCCCTTCACCATCCTCATGGCCCTCCTTTGGACACTCTCAAACAGTTTAATCTTTTTCATACATTGTGGCACCCAAAACTGCACACAGCCCTTGAGGTGAGGCAGCCCCAGCTCAGAGCAGAGTGGGACAATCCCCTCCTTTACCCGCTGGTGATGCTGTGCCTGATGCCCCCCAGGACAGGGTTGGCCCTCCTGGCTGCCAGGGCACTGCTGACTCATGTCCAACTTGCCATCAACCAGGACCCCAGGTCCCTTTCCATGGCACTGCTCTCCAGCCTCTCATTCCCCAGCCTGTACATCCAGGGTTGCCCCTTTCCAAGCGCAGAATCAAGCACTTGTCCTTATTGGACTTCATATGGTTGGTGATTGCCCAGCCCTCTGATTTGTGCACATCTCTCTGCAGGGCCTCTTTCCCCTTGAGAGCATAGACAACTCCTCCCAGTTTGGCGTCGTTGGTAAACTTATTTAGTTTCTATTCCTTTGGCCTTCACTGCTACATCCCACAGGGCTTTATTCAACTTTTAACTCAGTTCTTGCAGATTTTTACTTGCTAATGGTTCTTTTCCTGTGGTGCCTCTTTCCTCTATAGAGCACTCAATTTCACAAATCTAGAGCCGGCTTCTTTGTCTCTTACTCAAGTATCTACTTCTTACTACAAACATAGTTGGGAATAGTATTTGCACAGTCAAATCTGCTAAAAGAACCTGATTAGGAGACTTGGGAGAAAACAAAAAACCCAAAACAAATAGGACTTTTATTGTACTGAATAAAGGACTGCACTGAACATGCTAATGATAAAATATATGATCTCCTTGTCCCTAATCTCCTTGATAACGCAATTATATAATCTTCATAAAAGCAAGGTTTATTTCTGCAGTAATTTTTGTACATATTGTGGCTACTGGTGGTAACCGATCCACATGTGGAGAAATTATTAGATACCCAGTTAACTCAAAGAGGTGTTATGTATTTTGAAGTTCTTGTAAGATTGCATTAGAGAAACCTTTGGCTATTTTTCCAGCTTGCCTATTTCAGAATCAATAACTTTTTTGATTATAAAGAAAGTGTCTTCTTTTTTATTTTTTTCTCGTGTAGTAGTTCAAAATGTTGAATCAGCCTTATAAAAAATATTTATCTCAAGGACATTTGTAGATCCTCAACCTGAATTACTGTACTGGCACAAAGATTTGTTTTGGAAGAAATGACTTGCATTCAGATATCTAAAATGTGTGACTTTACGGAAAGACTTCACAGAATTTTCTGTTTCTCGAGAAACTTTCTGTCTGCTGCTTGTGTGCATGTTTGGCATGAGAATTATTCTTCCACACAGTGCACACATTTGCTGTGTGACAGGAGTGGCAAATGTAGAGCACAAAGCTGGACATGCACGGGCTGTGGACTGTAGGCTCAATCTTAGCCAGGCAACACTGAACGTCTTATGGATACCAATGACCAAGGCAGCAGCCGGCAAATTATATATAAACCCTCCAGGTTATAGACAGTGAATCTAAAGTAGCACATGGCAGCAGCCAGCTACAAATCCTTCTGTTCAGGACTTGGAGCCCTGAGTGTGGCATCTGGGCCCAGCAATTGCCAGCTCTACTCTCAGTCAGCATCAAAGGTTGACTCATCTGCAAAAACAGGCAGAGGAAAATGAAGGCCAAGGGGTCTGTGTACAACCTACTCCTGCCAGCTACATGAGGAGGGAGTGCCAAATACATTTTAGTAGTGTTTTAGCCACAATCATATTGATGAGTCCAAGGATTTAAAAATGCATTAGTGTCAGATAAAACCTGCGTTGTATGTATTGGTTTTATTAAAAGAGTATTAGATATTACATTCTCCAAACACCACATATTTGAAATACTTTGTGATCAATCATTTCACTGCTTAGAATAGATATCAGGCAAGTCAGGACAGATGCATGTCAAAAGATCAAAAAAGGACTGAAGATAAGTCAAAGTAGTTTAAATATAAGAAGGAAATGCAAATTTCTCACCCCAGCTCCACTATCCTTTTCAAAAGTATAGAAACCATGCTAACATGAAAGATTTTAAAAACTCCAGAAAAAAACCCAAACCCTCAGAAACTAAACCCCAAACCAATCTGCTCCTTCTGCCCAAAACACCCAAGAAAATAACTAAAGGATGGATTCTAGAAGCATATCACTTGAATTATGTCATGTCACATAGGAACATAGTGCCTTCTCTCTACCTCAGTGTTATTTCATTCAACAGAGGGCACATCCAGTCCCTTTATATTGGACTGCATGAACTGGAATGACTGACTTTCATCTTTTTTCAGTGTTGGCAACTGGGGGCATTTTCTAGAACACAACTGCCATGGAAGATGATAAAAAAAATTTTGTATTCTCAACTACAACTTAGAGTAATGTTGCATATTTATGTACTGATAAAGTAAAAATATACAGTGGAATAAAAATCTTTCTATGGAATGCTGGAACAGGGAATCCCAAGCATTCCTCAGACAAATGCAGACACAGTCACTTGTAATGAGGAATTTAGTCAATGATCAAAGAATGGATTAGGATTCAAAGTATTTGGGTCAAATTCTATTCAGCCTGGAGAAATGTTGTTATTTTTATCCCTGCCTCCTTCTAAAAATAGAGTAAGAATTTCCTCCTTCTTGCCATTACACAGTAAAAATTACTTTTAGGTAAATTATTTCCTTAATATGGCCTGGTCTAGAAAATAAAGCCTTGATTTGTTCCTTTAGCTGTCACTGATATTTAGATCGATAACTCAGAAATTTATCTGAATCAATACTTTGAATTGCAGTTGACTAAAGTGGGAATGCTGTTTCTCAGACTTGAGGTTTAGGCTAGTCATCTGATCAGTGCAGAGATGAAGTGCTCTGTAAGAAACTCAACTGTTTTATACAGATGTCCCAGAACAGAATCAAACATTTTTTTCAGGGCACTTTTTCACTGAATAAATAAGCCTAGACTACTAGCTTAGTCTATTGGTCTTCCTCCCAGAGACCAAACAAGATCTGAGACCCACTTTGTTCATATAATATTACAAGGTATGAGGATGCTCCAGGAACTACTGTAATACTTAAAATTTCCAGCTAGAAATACTAAAGTGGAACAAGGCCTCTGCCCAAAAGCATATCTGTGAAGCTCATATCCTCAGTAGTATTCATTCAATCAATATGAAAAATTGGAGTTTTTTCCAGAAGGATATCATTTATAAAACAGGGCTACTAGTGACAGCTATGCATCAATCTCTCTGTAATCACCAGTTTGACCTAAAAATTTCAGTTTGCCCACTTTTGATAAACTATCTAACCCAGAATTAAATACTACACAAAGCTGGTTAACAATTTTATTAGAAATTTTGGTGAAAATAAACCCTTTTTAAAACAACAGTTCCCTGGATATTCATGCCAGTTGAAAAAGAAACTAGTCCTGAACACTTCCTCTTATTAATCTCCTTTCTTTCTCTGTCACATTTTGTCAATGACCAGTACACAAAGGTCTGTGGAAGAAGAGGAACATGAAGAATTAATATTGTTTGTTTCATTTGAAAATTTAGAAATTAAAGCCATAACTATATCTAAATGCTAATGAAAAATGTTATAAATTGCTGCAGAAGTATATCATATGGAAAGGTGTATGGCAAGTTTTGGACAGGAATCCAGTCTAAACAGGACTTCTCTGTTGTTCTGGTATAAGATCACAGCTCATGGTAGAGAGACATGAATCCAGTATCAGGGAGACCTCGGTCTGTTGAAGATGTCACTAAAACCCTTCTAAACTGTGTGGAAAATTCATGTAATTATTTGGGTTTACTTTGTATTTTACTCATTAACATGTGCCCAAGATTCCAGTAACTGTGTTATAAGCTGATAGATTTTGTTCTTGTGATATTCTGATCATTCTGAGTATCTGAGTGAAATTAGTAGATCTGTTATCCAAATAACTTCCTGCTCATTTTAAACAGCAGTGCTGATTTTCAGATCACATGTCTCTGGGCTTAAAAATCTAACTACCTAACCCTTTTGGACACCACTACACAATTAATTCAGTGCCTGCTATCAAAGATTCTGATGTCTCCTGAAGTATTAAACATCAAATGCTACTGCACACAGGAAGCATCTAGAACTTCCTGTAGCTATTGACCTGAGATGCCAGTGACTGAGCTCCTGGCTGCAAAGCTATGGCATCAGCACTCAGCCCTAAATTATGTGTTTGCTCGAAAGTGCTTAAGATTTTCATCATAAAACTGCATTTTGTTATCCACCAGCACTACAAATCATTCATACTTTGAATCTGAGTATGCTTTAAAAGTGATGAAAAAGGAAGGAAAAATAGTGATAGAGGAAATAGAAATGCAAGAAACCAGAATAAAGAAACCCAGCAAAGCTAATTATATTCCAAAGGGACTTTATAGTGATGAACAGTCACCAGTTATTGAAAAGTCAGCCATTTTTGTTTTGGAAGAATTTTTCCTTAGGTAATGGTGACATCTAGAATGACGATTATCCTGTTTGACTGAATCCACTTTCATGTAATGTCTAGTTTTCACAGATTCTTTTTACAGACCATATCTAAGAAGTGGCTTTGCTATCTATCTCCACAGCTGAAATATCTCACGTCTCAGCTTCTGAAACACCCTTTTTTCTTTCCTCCTTTGACAAATGCAATCTTGCTCAGCTTCTGCAAAGATCATTTTCCTGGCCTGTCGTTTCAACCATTTCACCTCTCTCCATACCTTCCTTCACTAGCTACTGCTTTTCTGACACTTCAAACACAAGCTGCTTGGCTTCACCTTCAAAACCCTTCTACGATCCTTCCCCACCCCACAAATGATCTTTACATTCAGTAAAGAGTAGTTGACACCTGCTGTTGATTGGTACAAAAAACCAGCCTCAAACAGATTTTTAATCAAGTGCCCTCCTGATTTCTTCTACTGTCTTTAAGATTGGGATGCACTTGCCATAACCATTTCCCATATATGGTCATTTCTTTTTTTTTTTTAATCATGTCATTAAAATTTGTCTTGCTATCATGTCCAGACAGATCTAAGGTGAGAGAAGTGTCAGCAGTACCATTTTTTTATTCCCCAGTATCTCATTTTTATTTTCTCAGTCTGTCTGTCTCTCTGAATGCAAGTTCTTTGCAAAAGATATATTCTGAGGTTTATGTATTTCTCATACACTGGCATCCGAGTCAACTATTGAGATCCTTTGAAAGTACAAAAAAAATGGGGGAGCTTTTTCAGTGCTTCCCTACAATTTTTGCATCTAGAGTGATTTGAGCAATGCCTATACTTTCTGGAATTTCCAATCCTTGAATACTGCTATTTTTAGCTTTTGATTTCCTCTTCCAGACTAAATATTCATCAGATTCATTTGGGCCACCCAGACTTCAGTTTCATCACAGTACACTGACAACTTCCATAGCTGAGCCTATCATCAACAGTTACACAGAATGGCCAGGTGCTTCTTAAATGTAGAAACTTAGGGATAATGATGGTACCTGAAAAAGAGATTTCCTCAGAAGTGATACCATATGTGGTGTAAGTGGCCAGCTCCTTCTGTCTTGCATCATTGCTCAGATAAAAATGAGGTAGTTCAGGTATTTTATGGGAAGGATGTATTGCCTATAAAATTTATTTCTCTCTTCACATGGTGAGAAAACCCTCTAGGGTATACCAGAGAACAAACTTGCCTGGATCATAAGGAACAGAGCACATTGGATGCAGACCATTAAATTAGTGTTTTCTAAGCTATCTGATCTGATGCTGCAAGCAGAATTGACTGTTGCAAGTGTTAGCTACAAACATGCTTTCCCCCTTCTTTCTCCCTTGCTCTTGCATTTTTTAACCATGACCTTAAAGCAATTTGTAAGGACAGAGGCTGACACATCTATTGATGAGCATATGATAATGAGCAATACAAACCCCAGAATGCTGTGGTTGATAGTGTTCAGATCCAGGACGTTCAGATCTGTAATATTTTAATTATTGTCTTTTAAGCACCATGCCCAGGAAAATCAAATCTTTCTTCAGATAATATGAAATAGAAGGTTGAGTTGAAAAAGCTCCACCAAGAACAAAAAAGCCCAAACAATACACAACCCCCAAACAAACCTCCTAAACCACCAAAACATCTGTTTTTCAAGCAATGGTCTGAAACCACTGGATGGGTACAGAGGAACCAATAGGAACTCAAACCTAGATCTCATTCTAAATCACATAATGGTTTTAAATGAATTGTTGACAGTGGTATATGAAAACCGGTTTGTACTGGTGGGTATCCATATCCATAGGCTTTTATCAGCAGTTTGACTTTTTCTTCCTCAGAGTTACTGAGATAAGAAGGTGAATGTTGACTTTTCAACACACATAAGTAAAAATTTTGGGTTGGATATGAAGCTCATTCCAAGGACTGGTAGTTTTTCAAACAGAGTTTTTGATGCCTCATGCAGTACATCTTGGTGTTCTGGACTTCTGATCTTGCAGGCCCCATTATTTTGTATGCCTTCAGTGAAAAGGAATAAGGAACCAAATAGATGTTGTGTGTACATATCTATGTTTATATAAAGTCAGTGCATACATAGGGACACTTGAGGAACAAGGAAGCCTTTCTGACATCTTTAACACTGAACATGAGTTCAGTGATGACGTCTGGCCCATTCATCTGGAGCATGTTGATATAGAAAGTGAAGCAAGCATTACTTGTTGCAAACTTTTAACTTTTTCAGGATCGGTCTCAGATCACAGTATCTGGTGGGAAGATAAAAGAAAATATAAATTTTTATTGCAACAAATGCTCAGTTTGTACTTAGATGCTCTACTTTGCTGTTTTTACTACAGAAAAATATATTTTTTTAAGCAAGTAGTTTTTGATAGTACTGTAGAGTCAAGACAACTGTGAGAAAGTGAGTTCAATTATTTTTGTTTATGCATCTGTTTTATTCAATCAACACCATGTCCAGAATCTGTTGGTGATATCCCTTCAGAGTGAAAACCAACTTTCACATCTTGAGTAAATTATGCCTAGAAGTCATCTTAAGTATGAATTTCTTGAGTCACTGCAAGATAGGAAGGATGACACTTCAGTATGAGTGTGACAATACTATCTAGAGAACACTTACAAGGGAAAAAAACCAAGAACAAAAACAATAGTGAGAATGGGATGTTTAGTTTCTGGAGCTGTGATTGTAACTGCACAGATTTTTGTACATGTGTGACTTGAACAATCTTACTGAGTTTTAAAATTTGTTCCTTACTGATGAAATACAATCAGATTCTGATTTTCCCATGGCATTTGTGTTTAGCATGAGTAAAATGCTCGTAAAAGAAGTTAGCAAATTTTTCACTTGAACTGCTCACTTTTTGGTGAGTGGCGTCCTATTCTAAACACTTCTGCATTCCAACCTTGTTCTGGAGACTGAAGCTTCAGCAGAGACATTTATTCAAACCAAGATACAAGCAGCTCCATGGAAATTTATGCTACATAGAAGAATTGGTAGAACTTCAATCCAAAACAAGCAAATAGCTGTTAGGTTTACTGTGTTCTCTTAGCTGTAGTAATTATCTGCACATCCTTTGACAGAAATATTTTTCTTGTTTATAATACAAATAATTTTCTAGTTTTTTTTTTTTGCTTTGTTTTGATTTATGAGAGAAAAATATTTTTCTAATACAGTGGTCAAATTATTAAAGATCAGAATGTGTCTGAAGCCCTAGAAAATCAAGGAGGATGTTTTGAAACTCAGAGAGAGCACAAAGTGATCTTTTGACCACGTAATTAAGCGTACTCAGATTTTTAAATTTTATTTTGCTTCACATGCAATTTGTGAATTTGACTTTACACCTGGGCAAGGTGGATGGCGTGACACAGCTTGACAATCTGTCTCAGAACAGTAAGCTGTTTGGGGACACAGTTACAACAAAGCCTGGTTGAAGTGTCTTATTAAAGTTTTGGAGGACATTTTTTCTAGTCCTTTCTGATTTCCATACAGGATGGGGAATACCAAAAAACAAATTTAAAATGAGAACTATGTGATTTGGGGAAATCTGCAGTGTTTCACACGAGGTGCAATAGAGCTGCCTCAATTTCCTTCCTTTTCTCTATAGAAGACTTCATTTCTTCAGCAGAAATCTTTCGTGGTTCACAGTAGCTTCTGAACTTTGTGATTGTTTATATTGACATAAAATGGTAGGAATCAAAACAAGCCCTACTTGCATGCACACCTAGAATTGGTACCTCCAAAATTTGTCAGAAGTCACCTTGATGGTATTTCTGAATTAGGAAAGCATTTTGGTGCTTAAAAAGTTTAATTTTTCCCTTATTTTAATGAGATCACAGTAAAACATATCCAAATATGTTCCAGTTTCATGTAGTCATGTCTATGGACAATTTAATGCTACCCTGTTTTTAATTTTTTTTTAAGTTTTCTCCATGAAAAGGGAAACTAAACTAGGCTTAAAGGGCAAAGCTTGAACAAAATCATGACCTTCACTCCAGTCTATATGCATGCATCTTATTGGGGCTGCATCAAACACCAGTGGTATAACCAATTTCATTGTAGAAATGAAGGCTGCTGTAATTAAAATTACATATGAACCAAAGAATTTTCTTAGTTGCTTACTCAGCACTTCTTTTGCTATTTTTGATAGGGAAGAAGGGAATGGGATAGACAGGGTCTTGAGCACATTATAGTAATTCTCTTCTCTTTACTAACTAGAGTTCCAGTTTAATAGTCAAACACTAGTTTAACAGCATCCATTTTCTAAAAATCTGTTAGCTTGTGTTAATTATGTCTTCTATTAGTTATGACCTGAGTCATGAAACAGCTGTTCCACTATTTCATCCACAAACTGGCATGCACATAATTACTTGTGTTGTGTGTTTAGTCATTTACAATGTCATAACAGTAACTTTGCTCAGTCAATGAACATGATGAAAGACCACATCGCTTCAAACCATTTTTTCAAAAACTTATACAAGTCAGGCTTTTGTGGTTGTAAAGGAGGAAGCTAGGTCACCAATGAGCACTGCATCTGTTACTCTTTGCATATTATTTTGGTGAATTCTTTGTTTAGAAATAGAAAAGGTTTTGAGTATATTCTGATGAATTCTAGAGTATCAAAACTAATGTGATGAAAAATATATCCCCTTTGCACCCATGTACTTAAAAGGAACTGACTTAATTTGGGGTGCACAAGGAAAACATGCTGAATCCTTAGAAGTAATTTGCTAAAATAAAAAGTAGTTGCAAGCGAAACATTGGTGGAAAGAACTACGTGCAGAGAAGTCCTACATTTGAAGCTGCTTAGAATGGATACAAATTAAACTGTGTTTCCCAGTCTTGATTATCTAGAGGCAAATATCACTGCTTTAACATTCTTCCCAAATTCATCTCCAGGGTTAACCATCCATGTTTAATCATTGCTGATAAAGAGATTTGTAAACTTTCAAAAATCCCTTAACTAGAACTCTATGAATAGGTTTATACATAAAGCAGACTGGTACAAATTTGCCCTTTTAATTTTTTTTAATCTAAAGAGGAGGAGTTGATTGGCTTTTTTAACCTGCACTTCAGAAAATTTTCCTATGCAAAGAGCAAGCTTAATATACCAAGGTGGTGGAGTGAAGGCAATACAAAAGAAATGCAAAGAGGCTATTCAGCTTCTTCAGTATCTGAACATTTCTCAATATATTGATTTCTGCTGTGCAGGTAGTCAGAGTACACATTTATCTGACTGTTTCTTTTTTCTTCCCTTTGAGCTTTCAAGCTGTAGGAAAAAACTTTTGAGTTCGAATCCACCTGGACTTTGTCAATTTGAAGCCTAATTGTATGTGGAAGGAATGTGTCTATTGTTTTAAGAATATCTGGGCAAAGGAACCATAAAAAACAGACAAACAAACAAAAAAAACCCCAAACAGATACAAACCTGACTGATGCATGGTAAAGCAGCTTGCAATAAGAACCAACATGGATATTCACACTTATTGGTATGTGTATATTTGATGTATAAGGATGTTTAATTTTTTGTGGAGGACAGGGAAAGGAAAGGGAGGAAAACAGACATAGAAATAAAACCTAACCAACCAGCATTAAAAAAGACAATAGTCAGAAACAAACCTGGTCAGTCAAGGGAACTGATGGGCTCCAGACAAAGTGAGCTCACAAGTGATGAAGACGCAAGGCACTAAGTGGCTTGGGTGTTGGAATGGCTTGGTGGGATTGTACCTAGTGCTGAGGCTATGTGCAGCGGAGGGAGGAACCAGAAGGAGCAAGTATGGATAAACAGAAAGCAGTGTAAAAGGGGCCAGTCGTGTAAAATGGGTCAGTCAGTACTGTTGCCTAGCTGACCCCTGCACCTGATGAACCCAGCTGTCCTCTTTTCTTAGGTCTTAATGGGTGATTTCCCAACTCTCTCCCTGAGGGATCTCACTCTTTATGCCATGTATACGAATGCCGCAAGAGCTGCAATTGCCAGCTCCTGCTGAGAGCCTCGGGAGTGCGAGTGAAATGTTGTGTTTGCTGCTGTAGTTGGACATGGGGGTGTTGATGAGCACCTGTACCATCCCACAACTGCTGGGTGTGTGTAAGGGGTGTGCCTATATCTATGAGTCTCTGGGATATGTGGTAAGCTCTTCTAAATGGCTGAACCTGCAAACAGGGAAGTGTCAGCCTGGGCAGGAGGGAGAAGGCAGCTGGACTAAGGCAGCTGGAGAAGGCAGACACCTTTAGCATCCACCTAACACTAAGCTGGACATGTATATATTTGTATAAAATATTATAGACATGCATGCAATTTTGTGCATCTATAATATAAGCAGTTGATTTTTTGAAAGTATGGAAGCACACAGAAGAACAGAAATATCATGGTTAATTTGAATGCAATGCTCTATAGTAGAGCCTGAAAGGACAGTCTTGCTCAGATGCCACTTACTTAAAGGAAATACTGACAACAAATTAATGAAATTTGGAATTAAATGTTAAGCAATTAATTTTATGTCCCTTTATTAATAATTTGTTGGGAAGGAAGAGTGACACAATACATAGCTTTCAAAAGGATGATCATAGAAACAAAATATTCTTTTGATAAATCAAAATGGGCAATCTAGTAAACACATACACCTATTCTTCTCATTATATAGAAGCCTTTTCTGACAAATAAATTAGCTTTATTTTGTCACCTCATTTATCACACAGAGAGAATTAAAAAAAAAAGGCAACAATACCATACCTTGCCCTAAGCCTTTTTCAACTAACTTCAAATTGACATTAGAATTCTACTTTGGTGTTGTTCTGTTTAGTGATCTGTTTCTTCTTCACAGTTTCTAATATTAATTACTACAGCTATATCTAAGATACAGAGTCTGTTGGAACAAAAGTGTTCCTTGGTGCACCTGTGTGGTAGCATCCCACTCCCAATGCAGTAAAATGCCAGTTAATTGTAGGTTGTGATGGCTGTTTTCTCAAGTCAAACTATTTTTTTTTTCTCGAGCTAAAGTTTTAATAATAAAGGACTTTAATAAAGGACCTATAATAAAGGACTTTATTATAGAATTTCTAGGCTCTGTTCTTATGTTCTTCGAGCAGAGTCCTTTGTCAAAATAGTTGCAAAACTCTATTACCAAGGTCTCATGCTTTAGCCTGAGTTGTTAGATCTGATGCCAGGTGGATAATGTGACAAGACAGGCAAGGCTACCTTTTCTTTTACTTAGTAAAAGACCTTGGTTTTCCTCTAACTTCCCATGACAATTGTCATTGTCAGCCACAGCCATGTTCTCCCACTTATGTACTCATCAATGACAAAAAGAATATCCCTGACTTTAAGGAGATCTTACACTCTCCTGCCGAGGCACCCCATTATCCCTCTCCTCAACAAGGTCCTGGGCAAGGCAGTCAGTCCTCCTGTCACAGGAGGTGCTGCTCATGTCAAGTGCTGTGGGCCCAGCACTTGAAGCTACATGTCACGGACAAATTTCGAAGCAAATTTGTGTCTGCTTTGCACCAGGGATATGCAACCAGAATGCATTCTAGGGGACGTATAGCGGGTGAGGGTTGTTTTTAATCCTTTTGGGTTGGCATTTATTCCCTCAGGGAAGTTCAGAGTCCCTCTAAGGGCAGCAGCAGCGTGCTCCAACAGGCTGTGAAACCATCATCAGACAAAGTTAATTTTCCTCTTGCTTTTTTTTTTTTTTTTTATTTTCTCTGACTGATTTTCCTGATTTGGGTGGTTCTGATTTCCTCCTTGCCTTGCCCCCCTTGATACACCTGTGCCAGCAGCTGGTGTATCAAGGAGAGGAGGTTTTTCTGCACAGGCAAGGCAAAGGGCACATAAATGCCGGCAGCTCTGTCTTTCTGCATCTTGGGATGCTCCTCAGAGCCCTGGTCTATTTCTTTATGCTCTTCTTTCAAGGTGTTTTACCTGCTCCTGCTCCATAATCCATCATCCTACGTGCATAGCCTGTAGCTGATTCATTTAAAATGTCACTGGGTAGCACTGTGGCTTGTGTAACAATGTGGTTGATGAATGGGAAGTTTATACGCACAGCCTTCAGATGTGTAGGCACTTTGAATTTAGAAAGGAGAGGTCAGCTCCCACCCCTCTGTGGTTCTTCCTCCTCTATCTTCCTCTTCAGTTCCTGTGGAGCAGCAGATGGTGGAGGGCATGTGGGAGGAGGTGATGACTGCTGCCACCATATGAGCAGGTGTCTTCCCTTCAGCCAGTCTGCTCTTGGACCTTGGGAGAGACAGGGTCTGGTCCTGTGGAGAGGGCGGCTGACCCATTCAGGTAGAGCGCTGAGGAACAAGGAGGCTCGGACATAGAATCTCAGGTCTGTCAGTTACAAGACTTAGAGAATGGCACACAATGAGGGTGTGAGGTGAGGAGCCTCAAGTCTTATTCCTGCCTTGAGTGCTGCTTTTGCATCCAAGAAGATGTTTAGGGCCAGGCTATACCTATGAAAATACAGCTGCTGGATCTTCTTTAATGCAATTCATCCCTTGAAGAACAGTTCTAAAGTGCTTTCTGCTTTCAATCTAACTGCTTCTACCTCTTGAATTAATCCAACTCAGTTGATCATTCACTGTTTTGGTCTATTCTTTTTATCTCTGCTGATTATTCTCATCTCTCTGTGCCTCTATGAAGCTTTCTGCAATCCCAAATTGGATCTTAAGCATACATTTCTTCTAATTCATCATGCTACTTTTTCTCCTAATCACATCCTTCTATTACTTCTTTCATTTCCTTCCATCTCTCTCATTCTTTACCTTGCCTTTCTGTTTCTACTGCTGCTAACTACTTTCAGTTATCTCATATTCTTTCTCCTCTGCTGCACGTAAACCTTCTTTTACTCTTCCTGCTGTGGTTGAACCTTATTTATTTTGATGTGGTCTTTTCCTTTCCCAAACTTTTCTCACCTTTGAGAAACTATACTCTGTTTCAGAGCTACGTAATCCCTACAAATTCTTCCTGCTCTTTTGTACTTCAGGAATATCTGCTTACTCTCAAAATGCCATAAACTTATGACATTTAGCGTGGTGTCCTTTTTGCAGCTCCTCCTTTGTGCAGATCCTGCTCTTCCCCTGTTGTGCTTTTCCTGGACTCTCCCATATATCTTCATTTTCAAATTGTAGGGGCTGAAAATTTGTGTGGGTTTTTTTCCCCTCTCATATATAATTAACTATGAGAATTTCATATCTTCTACTTGCCATGCAATTGCATTTAGAATCAGCAGACAGAGCAGAATTGCTTAGAATTAGCACCTCTACAAATTCCTAAGAAATGTGATCTCTGTGTTGGATTAATACAGCCCTGAAAAAAATGAGTCCAGACTTTTGTTTCCAGTTGTTAATCTTCCCAGTAACAGTAAGATTACCTAAAGCAAGATTGCATCAGCTTTGATACAGGGTGATATTGGGGGCAAAAATAACATTTTTCTTAGTTTGTTGTGGCATTATATCACTATAAAATTATGTAAATTAGAGGTTCCTGTAACCAAGGTGTTTTTTAAAGAGTTTGGGGATGGAAATGGGCATTACAGGCATCATAATCCATTTAGATATTATATTTTATTCCTTATCCATGACATCAAATAAATTCAAATTTAATTTGAATTATGTGTGTAAACACTTTAATATTAATACAAAGATTTTTTGAAATCAATGCATTGGAACAGAGCTTTTAATTATATTTATGTTTCATGATATCCTGTGCTGTAAATATTTGTATGACTTCTGTATGGTTTTTGTATTTTTTATACATATTTGTGTGCATGCATATAAATAGGTTAGATTTCATTATATAGATGAATATGACAATATTTCTATATATGTCTTTTTATAATTTTTGGTTGAGTTTCTCTCATGGAGAGAACAGGATTTCAGTCCTGTGCTCTTTTTTCTCTTTGATACTAGTAGAACTTTGTTTTTCATTTGTTACTTTGATCATCTTCTAATACTATCAATGACATCCATTAATCCTCCTAAGCATGAAGTTCCATTTCTGTGGTTGGATCCTGAAAAAACAACTTTATTTAGAAAAAATAGCTATTAGATTGTGGTTTTAACACTTTAGCATTTCAAATTTCTAAAGAAGAAATACTAATATTTCCAATGATTTTGTTTCTGTTTTGGTTTGGTTTTTTTTCCTGATGGCATTCATACCTATATGGCCAAATCTAATTACTGCCCTATATTTTTGGAATCTCTGTAATAGTAACTCCTATAATCTTGAGTAATTTGATTTAAATTTCATTATCCTTAGGGCAATCCAAAAAGACATTAATAAGATGCCAGAGCTCATCAAGTGAAGAGTATCTTAACTGTCATTTCTGGGGTATTTAAATTCTTATAAAGACATGAAAATGTTTAAGAAAACAGAAAAACATTACCTACATGTTTCACAGAAGTCTTGAAGAAAAAGAAAGGGCTTTAGAAAATAAAACTATTCAGTTTGTCAAAGAGTAGTTTAAAAGGGTGGTTTTATCACATATTGGAAATAGACTTCTGATAATAGATGTTTCTTCATTCTTTGCAAAATACATATTGATATCCAACAGCTGCATGTGGTAGCTAACCATGCGCAGGCTAGAAATAAGGGATTTTTTTTAAAAAAGAAAGCTATGTTAATTATTCATTGGATGAATGCCATACATGATGAATTGGATGAATACTCTGCATGTAGGGTAACTTCTGTCAGTTGTTGTTTAAATCAAAAATAATGTGTCACCTCTGAAGGTTCATCTCTCTCTATTGACTGAAGAGACTGTAAGTGTCCTAAGTGTCCTAAGTTAGGTAAAATAAATCACAAACTATGACTATCCACTTAAAGAATAGTTTTCTTCAGTGTTATATTCAAGATGAAATTTAGGGCCTTACATGCATCATTTACTGGTTGCAAAACAGAAAGTAATTTATGGTCTGGATTTTATAGGTCTTTGTCATGTTGAAGAATACCTACACAAATTCTAAGACTTAATTCTGTTGATCTTTTCAAGTGTTTAGTACTTCACCAATATGACTAAGTGCTTCATGTTCTGCCCGAAAGTTATTTAAAGCATCTTAAAATTCTACTCCTTACTTTTTCAGTATAATCTATAAGTACTTTTTTGCTGTCCCATGGTGTTCTTTATAACAAAGATCATAATACAAATTCTCATTGGCTAAATAGATACCAATCTGAAGGGCTTAGCAATTTTGTCTAAATTCCAAAGCATTGTGCAAAGGATTTGCAGAGGCTCTAGGGAAAGCCTCTTATCTTGCTCCATTATTGTCAAACTTCAAATTTGCACGATAAAAATTGTAAGCAAAGAAAAAATAAAAGCCCCTTTGGTCTCAATGTAAAAGAAACTCTGGTGGAAAAACAGCATAAGAAAAAAAAATCACTCAAAAAAAGGAAGGGAAAAAAGTACTAAGGAAGGAGATTGAATATACATCAAGGCATAAATCTAAGAAGCTGATGGAATTAATATAGCAACAACTATCTTACAACGGCACCACATGCCACAAAGGAAATAAACCATTAACTGTTTTCATTTGGCATTCAATGAGGAAAAAATCACTTGTGGCATTGTTTCTAATCAACCTCTAACAAAATCTTCCCTCATCTTTCACCAGTTTGCTGTAAAAAGATTGATCTGTTTTGCATTCTGAAACTGATACTGGACAGAAATTTTTTTTAGCCCTGACTGGCACTGGGCCACATTAAAAATTATTTGGGATCAAAGCCTAATTAATTAAAGTAAAATGATTTAGAAGTCATCATGATAATCACTAAGTGACTCCAAAAAGTGGAAACAACTTGTAAAACAGAAGCAATAAATAAAAATAGGATGAGTAGTGAAGACAAGAGCTAATCTGTGTTATCAATGTGCTGCATCCCTTGTTTTCCCCTTTGTTCCTTTCACCTTTCAGAATTCAGCATATTGAAATGCTGAGGAAGAGTTAGAATTGCAAATAGTTCTATATCAGTTGTAAGTTTTGGATGCTATAATAAGGGGTTGGGTAGATATAGTTCTTGTTTTTCCCCAGTCCCTGCCACTCTTGTGCCTCCAGTCTCCCCATGTATGATATCAGGAGTTCATTCAAGGAATGGAACGTAAGTTTATGTTATTTTTTATTTCTTGTTCTTTTACTTTACTCAGTGATAATATGTAAAATGAAGGGACAGATAGATTTATTTCTGGATGGAATTTCATCCAAGAAGAGGGCTCACAGCCCTTGCACTTAAGGTTTTATGACATAATTACACACATAGAACAGCACAGCTGGAAGGAAACAAGAAGGAGGAAAAGATTAGAAACATTAGTATCATAAATGGCTGACAATTCTGAGTTATACTTCTTCAGACAACCAGATGTAGCATGTCTTCAAGGTGTATTGAAATTTATATTTGGACATGTTAGGTGGGCCAAATATACAGGAGAGAGTAGAAGGAGAATTCATTGAGAGAGATGTTTGTATTTGGGCTGCAAATCTGTATCTGAGACTGAAGGGGGATCGAGAAGTATACAATCGGATTGAGGAACTTAAAAGATAGATGGCATTATCTGAGGAACAGGAAAAGCGAATTCTGCAGATGTGATGACAAAATAAGGACAGGTGGTTTTACAGAGTAGCAAGGCTGTGGCAGGTTGTGTGAAGGAAAATCAGGAGGCAGATTTGAGCAAAGTGACCAACAGAAGCTGAGGCTGTTGCCACTGACAAGGTCATTGACAAGGGCCTAGAGTTGGGGCAGTCTCCTTTTTTGATAAATGGTCTAACTACTGGGAAAGTATATAAATGGAAAGGATTGCTATTGTACTCAGGGCAAAACAGAAAACCAAGATCTTCCCACTAGAATATTATTTCTATTTATATTTTCACGCTAATTTCAGTAAAGCTTGCATTGTGTTGCTGTGTATTTTTAAATAACTCTGTCTTGTTGAAGACATGGCTGCAGTTCAGTAATGCATGAAGGCTTTCCTGGGTGTTGTATACTGTTTGAATGATCCATATAGAATGCTAAGAAAGCATGTTAAAATCCATTTCTGTAACAAGTGGTAGACAAAAGAATAACCTCTCTAATACAATTAGAGAGTTTCTTCCAGATAAAATGTGCTCTTTGAGAGCAAACCCTGATTTTGTTGGTTTTATGCAGATTATTAGTGCTTGGTGCATTACTTAATGATGCTTCTGATTGAATAATAAAGGTATTAATGCATAATTTTACTGAAAAGTAAATTTGGTATTTATCAGGTTGCTTTATGAGACAGTGAGGAAGGAAAGCTGATGACTTTTCGACAGTATTTATGTCTAAAAATATTACATGCAGATGTGAAGATCAGCAGTGATGAAATATTTTAAAATGCTGCTCATCCTATTTTAGTACAGGCTCCTACCATTTCACTGACATCTCAAGTAAAATTGTGACAGGTGGCCATGTAATTCAAAAAACCAGTGGTAGTTCTAAGCCCTGATAATATAGAGTTCATGTCATTTTCCCCTCACAGATTTTCCATTTACACAAATGGTGTAATTGTACCCCTCAAAGTTTTACCTCTGGAAGCTATTTTTATTTTCTACAAGAGCACCTCCAGGCAATAACAGCAGGGGGGCAAATCCTTTATTTTATGTTGTCAAAACCAATATGCTGTGAGTTATTCACATCACTTTCTGAAGTGCCAGTCAACGGCTTTGTGTTTGGAGTAGTGCAAACCACTAAGAGACTCAGAAAAAGCAGTTTCTAAACTTGCAGCACCAGAGTGGGTGTTAGTATGGAAAGAAAAGAAAAAAGGAGAAAAAAGCATTAAAAGGATTTTTTTTTTTTTGCTACTGTTGAAAGTTTTCAAATGAAAGGAGATGAATCAGGAACTTTGTAATAACATGTGCCTTACCACTTAGCTCTAGCAGCAGATTGGAATGACGCTTACTCAGCACAGGCTTTGGACCTTTCAGACCTTATATATCATTTTTCATCTACTGAGCTTCTCACAGTTGTGCAAAATAAATATGGGAATAAAAAAATCAATTTTTTAAAAATATTTGAATCTAAATAGAATACACATATTCACCCATTAAAATTTTAGGAAAAAATGTAGCAGATAGTCTGACTCTTTGCCCCAAAATTATTTGTCTTCCGAGCCATCAATTTTAGAGATGGACACTCCTTTGTCTGTTTTTTTAAAGGACTTCAACTGAAAGCATAGACAAAAGAAAGAGCAAGCATTAAACAATGAGCCTGTAAAGGTAATATCTGCCAAATTCATACACTGCTGGCTGGAATGCTGCTGAAACCTGGTATTGCCATTACATTCCATGCAGAGGAGCAATTCTTCAGGTCTTCTGACAATGCAGTGACCTCAAAACAACATTTCTGGAACTGTTACAGCAAAGTCTTGTAACCATAATAAATGTCTTCAATTTTTATTTTTCTTTAAGGGCTGAAAAAATCCTCACCTTGCTTTACTAAAGGGAAATACTGAGAGGTGCTGAAAAACCTCTTCCAGCTGACTGTTTGCTGAGAAATGTAACCTTCTTAAGTCTTACCTTCAGGTTGAAGTTGACAGGAAGATCTGCAGAAAATTTACCATTTTATCTAGGGAGCTGCAGCTCAGTGGAATATAATAGTTTTCTATATGAATTTACAGCACACCAGTCGTCAGAGACAGATAACTTGGTAGGAGTCCAGCAAGCTCAATTATTCAGCGTGTCTGAAGTACCAGAAGACGACAGGAAAGACAAGCACAGATGCTGCTCTTTAAGTGACTTATGCTGACATAGTTTGCTTTCTTACTTAGAGTGTTGAACCAGGGAGGCGACTTCCAGGTCCCAGCAGCAGGGGTTTTAGAAGGTGGGTTAGCAGAGGAGCTCACGTCTCGCAGTTACAGACTATTAGCCTGAGGTTGAAAGATTTTCCTTGGTCAAACCGGCAATAAATGGATACTTATTTGCAAAAGGAGTCGTAAAAAGAAACTGCATTCGATGAATAGCACTTTTTTTTTTCTCTTCTGTGTTGCAGGAATTGGTGGGGCTACTGTGATACTCTCTGAAAAAAAATATTTGGTAAGTGGTGTAATGCTGATCCCCTACAAGTATTCTTTTCAACTTAAACCCTGTTGGAGCCAAGGTCTCCTTGGTTTAGTTACAAGCCATAAAGGTCTGACTTTCTAAAGCAGTCATTAGGATTTGGTTCTTCCTCTGCTATTGATAGAATCAGAACAACTCGGATTTAATACTTTTCTTTTCTACTATGATGCATAAAACTGAAGAATTTTTTTTGAAAGCAGTAAAACAAAGGAAGATTAGAAGGAACTACAGAAACACAAACAGCTACTTTGGAATGAAATAAAAGAAGCCTTGCTGCATAGATATTGAACTGTTTTTATTTTTTTGTGTTTCTAGACTGATGTACACTTGGTAAAAAGAAATAATCTTGTCTGGTCAAAATTACCTCTGAAAGAAAATGCTGGAATGCTCTAAGCTGAAACCTTTTTTGGCAGTGAGTTCAGAAATCATATTTTGAAAATTATTTACAAATGACTGATCAAAATCACCATCCTAGACTTCCATCAAATTAGCTCTTCTAGATAATTTTGTATTCAATAACATTAAAATAAATTTTGAGCTTAAATATTTATATTAAAGATAGTAGTCTTTTATATGATATATAAGGGGGTAAAAGAGACACGTAGTATGAAAACATCCCAAATCTCCCAATGAATTCAATTTGAGTCGCTCTGAAAATTGAAGTTAATTATTTTGTTTCTAGGAAAGGCTTCATATTGCAGAAAAATAATCAACTCTTTATAGAAAATGTTTTTACTTATCAAATGAAATGTTGAAATTAGGTTGTGCCACATTCAAGAAAACAGTGAAAACAGTGTACCCCCATTGCTGTGACTTAATAAAATTCAGACACACTGGCACCAACTGAATCAATCATCATTTTTCAGGAAGACAGCCAGTGCATTTCAAACCTGTTGGAGATAATGTTGCTTAAGCACATAGTTATGTTCTTTCCTACTAGAGATTGGTGCTACGTCATTTATTTTTTGATTATGATTTTTAATATATCCTAGGGGAAAAATGATAGTTAAAAATAAGTTTTTCTTTTAATGTGAGTGTAGTTGTCACTCAATAGTCATCATTTCTTTGCCATTAATGTTAAAGGACAAGGGTGAGCCAGTTTGAAGAAATGGAATTACAGAAGATGAGATCACCAGGTTAGAGAGGAATCATTTGAAGTCTTCATACTTGAAGGTGCTGAGGTAATGATAATAAGAAGGATGATTTGTTTGGGTAAAAATTCTGATATCATCTGTAAATGGTGATGCCTTGACATTTGGTACTTTTACAATTGGCCTGGAGAATAAATGCAACTATCAGAAGCAAATCCACATTACCTTCAGGTTGAATTGCAGTTCTAATTTCACTTCAAATTTTTTATTTAGCTTATTAGAATTAAGAATGGTTCTTCAAGAAATCCTCAAGAACAATTTACTGAAGAAATAAATAAATATGGATAAATATCTTTCCACCAACTAAGACAGATGGGGACAGTACGCCCATTTTACAGTTGCATAAATGAATAACTGAGGCCAACTCATTTGAGCCTTGTTCAGAAGTGGGTGAAATTCTTAATTTTGAGTATTCTGAGCTTTTTTTTTCAGGAAACTACAAAGCATTTGCTAGCTTCAAAACAAAAACCTGTGGGAGCTTGCTTGTGCAATGAGTAATTGCAGGGTAAGTACAGGTCTGTATATTGCCTACAGATATGATGTGTGCTTCTAAATATCTTAAGAATACTAAAATATAGCTTCAATATGGTCATCTGCCATGCAGTGATTCAATGCCAAAGTGTTCCATCCTTTATTTGAACATGTAATTGCATTGTTCTTCATATACTAGAGTCCTTGCTTAAAATAATTGATTGTGATAATACAGTGAATTAACCCTAGTCACTGTTCTATTTAACCATTTTATTTGAATGTCAGCCGTGCAGGTAAGTCATCTAGTTAAGTGGAAGTTGATAACCTAATGTAATATCTTTGACATCAGAGATCAGATAAAATATTTTTTGTGTCATTGGCTCTAAGAATATGCCTGGGCAGATGGTGTTGGTTTTGTAAGGCAGACATACATTGCCTGGAGAATTTCAGAGAAATATGGGCATTATTTTCAAACTCCAGTAAAGGAGAAAGGTGTCATTTCACTGACAGCCCCAGAGAATATTTCCCTGCTCTTGCATGCTTGACAGATGCCATGAACAGATTGATGTGCAGAAAAAGGAAAGGTACAAGGAAACCGTACATTAAAACTCATTAACTTTAGATAGCAAAACTCTGTTGGGAGCAACTCCAGAGCATTTTTTGATGTACAGTGTATGTTTAACATTCTAAATATATGTGCTATTTAATGTGTTGGGACTGCATTTACATATTTGGTGTAAATATGAATGAAAATGAAAACAGTGACAAGATAAACACAAGAGAAAATGCATGAGTAAAATGAATCATTAAGAATCTGAAGGGAAATACAAGACACATTTGTCACATTCCAAATTTTAGATCTACCAGGAGCTATAGGTATGGTATTTGGAGTGGATCACTTGAATTCCAGTATTAATTTTCTCAGAAAAAACATTCACTTTTGCTTGTAACATAAATTTTATTTACCAAAAATCATATCTGCTTCTTAGTCCACCCAAACTCTTATGTATAGCCTTAACTTTTAACACTGGAAAAGGAATGTGGAAACTTATTTTCTGATTTACCTGGTCCTGTGCTGTCTTCTTATCCCATTGACTCCTTCCCAGAGATGCAGCAAATTCCTGTATTAAAATTTATGGTTAAATTGATTTTTTATGTTAGGTGTAAGATGAATTCTGTAAAACAAATAAAGCACTGGACGATGAGCATAGAAGCATTGTATATTTAAGATGGAATTAAAATTGCAATATTACATATACATAACTATAACGACTTCATTACAATAATTGCTATTCCTGACCATTGAATGGGCATGAATTTGAAGAGGTATTTTGGAAGATTTAGAAACACCACAGATTCACAAGGGATGGAAGATATATGTGCATGTGAGTAACACAGGCATACTTAATTTTGTTAGTTCTTCATTTGAGCACTCAACTTTTCAACCTTAATATTCTTTTAAGGTAGATCTCGTTGGGAAGTTAATTTATGTAGTTCCTGTTTTGATGTAAACAAATTTGATGGTAATTTTGTACATGAAAGCAGATTTAAAAAACTAAACAGCATAGCAGAAAAAAACATTTGTAGAGAAATTCTATTCTCAATGCAAATACAACAGTGTTTAGTGAACTGAAATTGGAAAATACAAACAAACAATTACATGTTCTTAGTGTGTGAATATCTACTTATTCTATATCTTCATATTAAGTTTGAAAAGGCATTTTTTAGACAGGTAGAACTCAATTGTTTTGTTAGAGATGTGTAGGTTTTAAATAATTAAAATAGTCATGCATAATTCAAATAATCACTTCCATTAGATACTTAGTTTGATAAATATCTGACGGAAATGCAGATTGAATATGTTTTCCTGATATAAGAATTGTTCTGATTTTGAATTCATGGACTGTCGTATTAATTTGCATAATGATATAACTGTAACAGCAGGTTGTGGTTGATGACTCGGACTATGATGCTACCTGATGCAAAATGACCCATTTCTTACCTAAACTTGAAGGCAGCATAATGGAATTCAAAACTGCAACTATTGTGCAATTATAAAGATTAAAATAAAATATCTTGAAATACAGTAGCCAATTAATACTTGTTTTTCCTTGTAATAAATGCAAATGCTTGAACGAGGTACCATGAAGGTCTGTGCTGCTGAAGTTTACCAAGACCTACTTCCTGTTTCTGAATAAAATAATGCATGGCCATCAAATAACAGAGTTTGAATAACTTCTTGGAGTTCACTGAGCAACACTGGCAATATCTGTTATTTGTGGTTTGTTTTCTCTCTCTCATACACATATCCTCTCTCCAGGAGGAGTAAATGAATAGACAGGATAAAAAAATGCGTTTGATGAGACATACTGTTCCATCCTAAATGAAGTCACTCTATTTCTGATAGAAAAGGTAAGATCCTGCATTTCAAATAATATATTATTGGGTTTAAAGGGGCCCCACTTCCTGTGGCAGGTCACAGTCTCAAACTGCCATCCTTCCCTCAGAAAGTTGCTTTTCCCATGAGGTAAATCTTGTAATCTTTACCCCATGGTGAAGGTTTTTCTGTGCTTAGGGATTAGAACCTCAGAGTTTCAGCTATACATGACAGACAGCTTTAGAGTATCATAGAAAAAAGGATTCCATGTTGTTTATGGTTGAAAAAATGCTTAAAAAAGAAACTCATATACCTTCTTGTAGCTCTGCATCTCCACCACCTGATGATGGACCTTCTCCAATTTTATCAACCTGCAAGGCTCTTTTTCCTGCTGACATGCCTTTAATCACCATTCCTACCCTCCTGTTCACCTTGCTTTTTATGTCTCAGACGAAGAAATACCTTCTCCTTCTTCACCCTATAATGAAAATGCTAGAAAAATAAGGTTCATTGTTTTTAAGAGTATGTTTAGTCCTGAATGAGACAAGTGAGGCAGAGGAGACAAAGAAAAGGAAGATGAGGAAGGGGTTTCTTTCACAGCTGAGTGCCCTAATAGAATTTTGTTTAAATGCCTGTGGGGAAATTTCAAGATATAGAGCAGAATTGACTAGGGGGATCAATAGAGGGCTAGGCAGTGAACAAAAAATTTAGGAAATATGAGGATTTACATTTCTTTGGTGCATTATTGATTGATAGGGACATCTACTTATTGTCTAAGTCATCATGAGAAAAAAACCCACAAGGTTTTTTCTAGGTTCAAAGGCCATGTAAAAATTCTATCATGGCTTTGCAGATCTAAATATTCTAAATAGAATTGGAAGCATTAGTTAATTTGGGGTTGTTTAAATTACTAAGGCAAGATTCCAGTGACTTTTGAAACCTCTTCATCCCTCCATTTTTGAAACTGGTAACATAAACATGAACCAGAGGTGCTGAACCGCTCCATTATCCCTATTTCTTGCCTAGGTGAGTAGATACTAAAATTTTCTGGGAAATTCTGAGAACTACATTAGGTCTTTGGTGCAGTTGTTGTCAGGAAATGCAGGGAAGATAACAAATTTGTAGCAAGTCAGTCTCCTATAGTATTGCTGGACAGAGTGGGAAATAGTTGTGTTCAAAGTAATTTTTTTTAAGCACAATTACAGTTGTATTTAATGAGGAAGCAGAACTGTAAAGCTGTCAGGAAATGCTGTGGCAACAACATTTCTTGAAGGAGCATATTAAATAGTAATGATATCAAACATCTGAAAGAGTGAGTAGACCTTGCAAGCACAGTTTTCTAGTCATAGAAAATTAAAAAGGAGTTTGGAATGTTGCCAGTTGACTGACTATAGGGAAAAAAAAGACCCATAATAAGCAACAGTTGTAGTTACAATATTTGCTGAAACCAACACACATTAAATAATAATGAAAGCAGCCATTTAAAAATGCTGGCAGCTTATATGGAACAGCTGAGCTGAAGAAACTGTGAAAAGGATAAAAAAACCCCAAACTGGTATATAGCCAATGTGCTGTCAAAGAATAAAAAGCTCCATTGGAGATTAAATTGTGAGATAACTTCAGATGAGTATTCATAAAACAAATAGTTTGAAATAAACAGTGTTAATTCTTAGATTGTGTAAGTGAAAATCTTCATGATTAAAGTGGTATCTTCAAAGAAGAACTTACTAAGTAGAATACTAATGTTTTTTTATTCGCTTGCAATTTTTTAATTAAGAAAAAGTGTGGGCAAGGTTGACATTTTTTAACACAGTGAAATACAGCATGATTATAGTTTTGTACAAGAATCTTATATGAAAATATTTTTTAAATTTATGGAAGACATTAAATTTCCTTTAGCCAAGAAGATCTTGTTATTGCTACAACAAAGAACTTAAACCTAATAACCACTGACATTGTGATCTTAGGTCTTCTTGAAAGAATTAAAAGGGAGCTCCAAGCAACGGGACAGCTGGGGATATTTTAAAAGACAAGCAACGAAGGTGTTGAATAGGTGCTATGTCTTTTTGTTTGTTATTCTATACATATTTAGCAAATATTGGATTATCATGACCACTGGGAAGGGGAAAGATCTCGTTTTCAATGTTATAAAAAGGCCAGATAAATCTGTTAAATTCATTGGGATTTGTTTGATAAGAACACAACTTGAGATCATTATTAAACCTTATAATTACATGCAGAATATACACTTCTATTAAAGAAAATATACTCACAGTTAAATGGAAATGAGGGCGTGAAATGAGCAGCTTGAAAGTGAAGTGCAAGGCTTAGATCGTCTCAACCCCTGCATTGCTGTTGTAAAGAAATGGAAGTGCCTAAATTTAGACAGTACTTTGAAGGCAATTGACGGTTCTCCAGTAGCTTCATGTTCTGTTCTGGACACATCTCCATCCTGGTATGTTCCTCAGTCTCACACTTCAGCACATTGGCACTTGTATTCTCAGTACCTCCACTAAACATTTATAGAGAGCTGAGGAATATTTCTGACCCTGCTTCCACTAAGGCTTCTGTCAGTGCTGTTACTTGTATGTCCCTATTTGTAGATAATTTAAAAAATTTGATTATAGAGAGCAAAATCCCAAAAGGGGTCACTCAGCTAAGAAGATTCTTAGATTCCAAGCTCAGGTCTAGTAGAAACCTGCCTGCATGTTAGTATGTATGTGTGTAAACAAACGTATGCATATACCAAGCTCCCCTGTGATCTCAATTCCATAGGAGGATCCCAAAGGGAGATAATGCAGACAATCTGAATAGGCAGAGCACATGTTTTGAGATACTATGCACTACACAACCTAGAAGATCAGTCCAAGGTCACCTAACATGACTAATGGGATGTTCTCAGCACTGCTTGAACCTCTGTCTCTGCTGAAGTCAATGTCCTTTAAACGCTTATCTATTATGAAAACTTGTTCAGTATATCTTTCTTTCCCCATTATGACACATAAAACAAAGAACACGAGAAATATTTCTGTGTTCAAATCATCTGCTAGAAGCCAAACTGTCTCTGAAAACCTTAAAATTACTCACAAAAACTTCTGAAGGTTATGACAGGCCTCCTGCTTCTTTGTTCTTGGTGGTGGTAAAAGCTGGATCCATGCCCAGTGCAGGGAACATAGTGTAAATAGCGTTGCTGCAGATTGCTACTGGATTGTTCAAAACATCAGATGGCGAGAATATGTTATTATCAACAAGCTGTTTACTGGCCAATCAATTACAAACTCTGATGGAGCACCAGGCATTTTATTGTAGGTTAGCCAAATGGATGGAGAAAACATATGTCAATCTCTCCGTTACTTTAAGGGGCAAATTCTGCTCTTTTGCATCAGTATGCTCTAAAGCCTCCCACAATGGAAACACAATGATGTTAGTAGAGAAGGGTAGGATCTAAGGCAGGGCTGTGGGAATCACTAGGGTAATGCAGTTCTCAGATATCTGGGCAACTTTATGTCAATGTACATTTGCATAATAAGAGTACAGCTGAAGCATCTGTGAGTAGTCCTCCCCTCAAAAGGATTTTGAATGCATGAGTTTGTCAGCCTGTGTGCAATATACAAACACTCAGGAATTGTTGAATGGCTCTTATATTTGTGCTATTTCTTACATGAAGTGAAGTTTTGAGTCTTTTATTCACTTTCCACTTATGTTTATTTTCCCCAAGTCTATAAAATAAAGTAAGTCCATTATCATCAATCCCAAACAGGAAAATGCTATCCAGAATCAGGTACTGCATGAGGAATTTTTTGAGTTTAGACAGGAAAAAATATATGTTTATTCACAGTACCTTAATCAGTAATATATAATTGAATGGAGATTTTTTTTCCACCCCTTCTTCTGCGAATTTCCTTCATATTTGTCCAGAGAAGGTTTCATTCCAATGGGGAGCAGGATTTAGAGAAGAAAACAGAGTTCATTATGATAAGGAGAAGAGAAAAAGGCAACTTCCTTTGGAAAAATTGATGGTTATATTGGTGACAAGGAGTTATATATATGTGTGTATATATATATTTATCCTGTTCAAAGGACACTTGGACAATGACTAGAAGGAAACGGTTCCATAAATGTGCAGTCATTTGGAATGACTGCTTGTGTCACAGTGTGTCTGTGACTTGCTGTCAATATTGGCACTAGAGGTTCTCACCTGCTAGAATTAAATCAGAAGTGACCCAAACTGTTGTTCTGATCTGGAAAGGAGGAGACAAAGTTCTGCCTTTGAAGATCTATTAAATATTATACAAGAGATATTATACATTATATGTATACATTATATATTATACATTAAATATATACATGAGATCTCTTTGGATTAAAATTTTAAAAATTTTAAGAATTTTAAAGTTTTCATTCTTTAAAAACATACACTGAAAAAAACCTACATTATGTGAAGGGCTAAACAGATGAAGAGACCTTTCTTTCTACCTCCTCCTGGCTCCAGGACTAGCAATGTGCTAAAGGGAATGAATAAAAACAATTGACGAATATAGGATATCTATGTTCCAAAACTATCTGGTGGAAAGTGTTAGAAAAGTTGAATAACTTCTTGATTGCTCCTTTTGGGTATTTTTTGCCACCATCTGTGAAGGTGAGCAGTAAGTCACTCTGCAAGTTTTTCTTGAAAGTATCAGGAAAAGAAAGAAGAATCTGTTCTTCAATGAACTTGTCACCACAATAAATGGGGGACTAGGATTTTTCTATATTCAAAAGAAAGAAAGCCTACCTCCTGTGGAGATGATGAACTCTGAAAAAAAAACTAAAAACATAAAATAAAAGCATACTTGTTTTCCACTAAAACATGCAGATGGATGTGTCCTGCAAAGAAAAATTCAAATCCTTGTTCAAAACCTCACTACTTACTTTTAATTATTTTTTAATGTTTTTTAATTTGAGCAAGAAGCAGCTACAATGCTAAGAGTTTTCTCTTTCTTTAATAATTTAAAATTGCCTAAAATGAGGCTGCATCCCTCCACCGCAGTTCTACTGGCTTTAACAGACTAATGTAAGTGAGACCAAAAAGGCTTGGCCCAGGCAAGAGAAAAATCACTGCTACTTAAAGTACATATCACCCACGCATAAATATAAAAAGTCTACTTACCCTCAATGAAATATTTTTCTTCAGAACAAGTCTGATTACATTTACTTAAATACATCTTGAGGAGGTGGGAGGATATGAAAATTGTTGAGCTTCAAAATGCAATTTTCTCAAAAAGGAGAAGAAAAAATAAATTTTAGCCATGGCTGTTTTAAACAAATATAATAAAAAACTAATTCAAGTAGATCTAGTTATGCTTATAAACAAATGTCTGTTAACATATGCAAGCCATACTCTGTGATCTGTCAAAGAGTTCTTTCGAAGGAACTTTTCCCAAAGGAATTGTTATAGGGATAGAAGTATGTGTGTTGGGATTTCAGAAATAGATACAGTGTCAACACATAGGATTATATAAAATATGGGAAGGATGGAGAGCAGAACTGGATTTTAGAAGCCAGCTTTGTGGAACTGTTCACTATTCTGAAAGACCTCAGCCAGATCATCAGAGATTGAATGCTTCATGCAAAAGTTTTAGTGTGATTGTGCAGGCTGCCTCTTTCTGGACAGTTACATTTTCACTGGCATCAACATCTTCTTCAGATGAATTGGAACCCATAAAATCATTCAAGCATGAAGGATGGAAAAGAAGGGAGGTGGTGAAGGTTAGTGGAGCAGGTTATTAAACAGGTGGTAACAGGACTCTGAAAGAGAGGAAGAGAAGGAATGGATAGTGGCATGTAGTCTGCTGACAGCCCTAGAGCTGCAGAGGTGTTTAGAAGTGGGAGTAGGGAGATAGCTTGTGCATCTGATGGAAGCTGAGGAAGTGGCATTAACATTCCCAGACTATCAGTCACTTCAGAAGAATGTACAGGGCAGCCCTAGTGCTTGGGGTAATTATCTCTGCAGTAGCTGGTGTTCTTTGAGACTTATTATCAAACAGAAGACGGACCAGATTAACATCTCTTCCTCTCCTTCTGCTACAAAAGTTTAAATAATAATTGATAACTACTAGACATGCAAGATTTTAAAGGTGGGATGCATATTCTAAATTCCATTTTATTCCTATCAGTGCTATGACTTGGACAAAATTTGAAGCATTGTGCAAAAGACAAGCAAACATGGCCACAAGTAGAAAATCTCCCAGATAAAGCAGTAACTTCCACAATACAGAAGTGTAGAGCAGATACAGAAGCAAAACTTTGGCTGATAACATTGCACAGATCTGCTTTCCCTTTTTCAACAGTTAGATGTTAATGCAATTGAGAGGCTTCCAAATTGAAATCAATGGGTGTTTCATTATTCACTTCAATAGGAGTGGGATGAAGTTCTAAATAGTAAATGGAGCAATGAAAACCTAAGAAAACAAGAGGCATGCTAATGTGTGTTTTGTTTAAGAATTCTCAGTTTCATTGGCTCTGCTTAACAAGCAGTTGAAAGCAATGTGCTTGGGGGTGTGAAAACATATGTGCCTCATGGGAATGGAAGACTATACACCTTTCTACTAATGTTGGATAGAAACAAAGCTAAAACTTATTTGAGGGAAATAATTTAGCCTGCATGCAGAAGGTGTTGGAACAAGTGAGTGCCTCCTGAATTAAAAAAAAAAAAAAGAAAGGTGTGCTAAGTGTTGTTTGTGTTTTACCAGCTTGGGTTTTTTGGAACCATTAAATACAAATCAAATGAATAATTTAATATTTTACACAGTATGAGCATCTTGCTTCACTGAGTTTTTGGAACAGTATCACACAGAGAAAATGCAGTGGGTTCATGCCTTGCTGTTCTGTAATTTTACTTTACTGTCCTTACTTCAATTATATTTAAAAGCAAATTCTCTTCCTAGTTGTGAATTCAATTTCATTCCAGTGAGCTAGTGGTTTGTTTTGTTTTTTGTTTTGTTTTGTTTTGGTTTGGTTTTCTGTTTTAGGATTTCAGAGTATGAAAATACAGAGAACAGAGTGAATATTTCTAACGAACTTAATCTAAATGTAGACCTATCCTCTTATTATTTTTCCATCCAGGTTCATTGGTGCATAGCCACTCTTTTACTTCACACTGGTAAAGTGTATGGAACACTTTGCAGCAAAGGTGTGTTTACAGATGTCTTGTCTGGCAACAGCCACCCCAGATCTCTCATTTCTCACATCCTACACAGTCTTTCTGCTCTTTCTCTTCCCCTTTGCACGATATCCACCTTCACAAGTTCATTTCCCCTTCCTTTTGTCCTTGATATGTTGTTTCGCAAAGTCAAGAGTTTTGCAACAGTCAAGAGTTTTACAAAGAAAAGCTAGCCACTTTTTGTTATTTTCATAAATGTCTGTCAGAGGATCCAAATGAAAGGTTCTTTATAGAACTTTGTGAAGAATTGTTTCCTTGTGAAGATGTGAAGTCAATCTCCTCCTGGGAGTAGTTGTTCTAATTCCCAAGATTTCATTCTGTATTTGAGCAGACTGGGATGTACACCAATTCCCCATGAATCTTGATTACTTGTGGAAGAAACCCAAATATTATGGGCTGCAAGAGAGCTATAGAATAGTCTAACCAGGATCTGAGAGCAGGCTTCTGACCTACAAAAACCAGAGGGATAAATTTCTTGAAAGGGCCATTGGCTCAGTAGTGTGAATTAGAAACAGGCAAGACCAAAGACATATTAGCTTATAGGATTGATGAATCAGTGATTAGTTCAACCAACCTCCAATCACAGTGTAAAGCTCAAACATTGTAAAAAATCCATCATATTAAATGTTGCATTTCAATGAAATAAATATTGCATCAAAAAGTTTTTGAACCAGAAATAAAATAATTGTTCTTCAAAAAACATAAGACATAAAGAGAAAATTACTTAAATAGTAATGAAACTTTTAGAAATTATGAAAAAATGAATGCTTTGATATACTCAAAACAATGTTCTTCTGCAAATTTTAATTTTTACAGAAGTTTCTGAATGATGATTCTTCAATCATAATATCTTATTAAAAATTACGTCTGTGTCTTTAAAATCTCTGTGGATATAAATTACTAAAATTACTATTTTAATCTCAGTTATGTCATCAGTCCTATAAAAGATTTTATTTTGCATACATATGATCATGCCTTCCAGTGGCAAGGCTAAGTCTGTTATCCTGTTGTTGAGATTATTTGAGTCAAGAACAAAACAAGAAACTCTGCTGTGAATATTACTATTTTTAAGGTCTCTAAACTGTTTCTATCTAAAATCATATCTGCTTGTCTGCACATTTTATTGACAATAAATCACTGCACTTTAAAAACACTATATTTTGCTAATCTCTATATTATTTTCTTTCTGCCTGCAAAGTGTTTGAATCCCTACATTGAGTAAGAGTTTAAGTTGGATCTTACTGTGAAAATGGGAAAAAATACTTTCATCTGGAGAAATTGGTGGACTTAACATTACTCTTATTACTCTTCTAGGACTTCTGAGTACTACTGTATTAATCATTGAGACTGCTAAGTCAGTAACATGACTGGCACAAGGAAAAAGAATCTTACCCTTTCTTCTTGTCCAATTTGGCATTCAAACTCTCTTCTATTCAGCAACAATGGTTTTCCAGAGCTTGATTTTTGGGTCCTGTAAGATCAGTGTAAACTCTGCCAGCTGTAAGCACTGAGGTAGCATGGTACTGAATGCCCACCCTCCAGGTCTGAATAGCAGAGCAATAAGCATCTTGTATTAAGTGCATTTTTTCTGCTTGGCCAAGACTCTCACCTCCTTCAGTTGCATCTGTAGCCCAGCATTTTCCTCTCACTTGGAAGACAGTAACTACCTGTTGTGCAACTCACACAAAGACATGTTTTGTCTTTTCTTTGCCTGTGTAGAGTGTAGGCTCGGTGGTTCAGCTGTGCTATAAAGTGCCTTTCATCAGATACCAGCACCTCATGCCAATGGCACCCTCAGTGGAGAGCACTCGTGGTAGCTGTCATCATCCTTCTGGGACCTGAGCTTCACTATGGCTTGAATCAATGAACTTGACAAGACAAGGGCCAGGAATATTAAGTGGACTTAATGAATGATTAATGAGTTGGCAGGAGCTGATCCACTCTGACTTTTGAAATGTCTTGATCCAGCCAAAATGAAGGCAGGAGTAGAAAGGAATGAAAGTGCTCAGCAATCTGTTCAGAGAAAGTCATTGGGCAAGAAAGTACAGCACAGAGACTGAATTCATGTGTAATTGGACTGGGAAAGATGACAGAGCAGTGAGCATGTGGCTGCAGCTTTCCTGAACCTGTCATACTCTCAGGCCCTGCTGCAGTTGCTGCTGGCAGGAAGGAAAGGAGGGGCCGCAGCAGCAGAAAAAAGCACATGGTAGGATGTCTTTCAACCATATTCTTTTCACAGAGGCAGTAGTTTACTTTTCAGCTATCAATCCAGCTAGTTACAGTGGCAAGTGCCAGTCCATTGTTAACAGAGGTAACAAGACAAATTACTTTGTGACTCAAAGTATCTGAAATAATAAAAGCTGTAAATTGTCTGACAGTCAGCATCCTGCTACCAGTATGAATTCTATCTTCTAAAGTGGGTTTAGCATTTATTATTCGGCAGGCTGTGATAAGGGTCTACATGGAATGTTTTGAAAGAATTTGACTAGCTTGTGTTGTGAGTTAACACCCTTTGCATTGTAATGAAACATTCTTTCAAGAAAGTGTTGAAGGAAAACAAACTAATTAGTTTTTTGAACAGCACCTGACATTCATAGGGCCCAGTGGTGATGCTGGCTAAATGCCTGCATGACTGATACCCCTTCCTTAGAGCTGGCCAGCATTTTTCTATCTGTGAATTTATGAGAAAAGCAAGCAAACAAAAATCTCCCCAGTTCCACTACAGCTTCTTAAAATGATACTAAGCCAATTTGATGAAATTTGCCATGCAACCCTGTCCTTCCTATCTCTGCATCTGTTTTGCTGAATTCTTTTTCTTTGATATATAAAATGTTATTTCATTTTTGCTGTTAGAGACCTACATTACTTTTCTTCCTCTATTATTTTGTGTTCTGTATAAAAACGATGACTCCTTGTATCCCCCTATGATCCTTCATGCACTATTCTCTGTACTCCAGGAATCACCATGGCAGCAGAGTAGCTGCCAATAAGCTGCTCTCTCCTTTTTCCATGCAAGTGACCTCCAAATTGCTGACCAGTGAGAGAAAATAAGTTACAACAAAAAATGGGCTGGCACAGGTTAGCTCCCTGCTGGGATTTCTGGGAGCAGCACAATTGTACTTAGCCCTTTCCTTAGGACAGAAGGGCAAGTGCCAACCTGCTCCACAATGGATAGAGCGGCAGAATAAATAAAGCAAAAATATTTTTTTCAACCACCATAACAAGCTCTCACAAACACAGGTGTATTTTTTCTGAGGGAAATTGTCATGCTGGATTTGACTACCCTGTAAACATTTTACTATCTTTCCTCTGTGAATGGTTCCTCCTTTCAAGGAGGGTATAACTACAAACATGATAACTAATGAAGAAATTATGGTAATTGTATTAAGTTAACCATGGGGTAAGGTTTGTGGCCTCGTCTGAACAGGCATCTTTTGCATGTGTGACATTTGTTTTACACCTCCATGATTCATTGCTTCATAGCTGGTGTCTGAACATGGAAGTAAGACACTAAAAAGCACTATAGAAACGTAGAGCTGTCCTGTGGCAGGTCTGACCTAAGGCAGACATGCAGCTGCCACCTGACTCCACATAGTCAAAGATGTGTCCACACTAGAGGCCTTCCCAGAAGGTTTTGCCATTGCTACAGAGACACCTTGAACACAATGGTGCATGAAATAACTGCAAAGGAAAGGTAAATTTTCTGTAATTATGTGTTAGCTGACAATATCAATTGATTCGATTTAAATGAAAGATTGATTTTTAAGCTCTTAGCTGAGCTATTGAATCCCCTCAAAAGACACTGCCCACAGCAGTTCAGCTACTGCTGCTTAGATGATGGCAGGTAACTGGATGACTTTATTTACTGTGCTTACACCTAACCCATTTAACAATTATCAACTGTCCTGGCTGGAAGGATGTGATTCCTCCTTTACCATGATTCATTTGGTAGACTAAGATAGAGCAAGAATCCATTTATTCCTTCTGGATAGGGAACGTAGTTGTTTTAATTGTCTCCACAATACATTGATGTAATAACAGTACTTCTAAATTGGTTTCCATTTTAACCTGCTCTAAGAATGCTGTGAGCGCTCCTGCAGTATAAAGAGAATGGCTGTAGCAGGGCTGAATGAAGCACCAAGCCTGTGGGAGAAGAGTCAGTCCTTGTTGCAGTGCTGCTTCTTGCCGCGAACTGTGGGAAATGTTCCAAAGTCTGGCCACTGCCAGGAAGTAGGCATAGACATCTGTGGGTGAGTTATTCCAGCAAGTGTGCAGCAGCTCAGCCAGCTGCCAAACGAGCTACCCACAAGTTGTTTGACTTTGGGAATTGTTATAAGACTGGCTGGGGAAAGAGAGCTCATAGTAAACTCATGCTTTCTTATTATCGTACTCACTCTCTATTACTGCACTTATTTTAACCCACCTCTCAGACTGGGAATGTTCTGTTATGTAATTGCTGCGGTACTCAGCAATGACACAATAATGCATGGTCCATTTTCTGAGGTGGAGATCCCCTCAGTCTTTGAAACCAACTAATACTATTTATTTTGCATGAGAATGATAAGGAATAAATAAGCAGCTGTAAGACACAGGGTGTCCTTTCACATCTGTCATGTCCAGGCAGGGTCTAGGACAGCTGCACTATTCAAAAGGCAGGCAAATCCTCTTTTTCTTGGTGAGCCCTACATCAAATCCAAGACCTTCCAGCTCTCTTTCAGAGTTAACTTGTCTTCATAATACTAATAAAAGTGGAGTAAGGGATTAGGATGGTTGTACAAATAGGAATTAAAAAACGTTTTAAATTAATTTCTAAATAGCTGATACAGTCATTGCCAAGCATACAAAAATTGGCATTTTTAAAATGCTTCATACATAAAGCTTGATTTTTAAATTTTACTTTATGTTATTTTAAAGCATTAAACATGCAAGCTTTTTACACATATTTGTTTGTAGCACTGATAAAGGACTGAGAACTTTGCAACTGCTCACAGCTTCTCTTTCACTTGAATTTTCTGAAAATAATAAGCAGAAAAGTCTCATTGTCCTGACAAGCTCATTCAGGCATGGGTTTCTGGCTGTAATTTGACATTATTAATTGGTGCACTCTGTTCTCACACAGGAAAGGGCTGAAATAGAACCGAAGTACTTTCTGCATCATGAAATAAGTCAGGTGAAAAAACATATGTCTAACCTATGTGTTCTGTTTATTTAGCAAGCTGGTGAGTCAGTCTATGCTAATGAAGACTAAAAGGACTGTGAATAATGATCTGTTATTTTTATTCGGGATTTATAAAATCACCAAGACTACAGCTCAAAAATAAAGGAAAATCAGAGGCTTGAATAATTTTGATTTTAAAATGAATAAGAGATTATAGAGCTTATTTTGACTTCACTTAGAAGATGACGTTTCACAGCAGGGATTTTGATGCATTCTGTAGAGTTAAATTTCTTCCAAGCTAATAAAAGTGGATGCAGTGCCCTTGCAGGTAGGTTTATTATGTTGCTGTTTAAAATCCCACAGTAGAAAATTTTGGGAGGGTGAGCAGGGGCCTGTTAAATGTTTTATATGGTGGCTTAGGGAGTAGAGCTATCTCAAGAATACAAAGGTACTCCTTAACCTGAGCTGAGATTAGTGCAGAACTAACCAGAAGAGACTTAGTTATTTGCTTTCCATGTACATTTCGTGTACCACAGGCACTCATGAAAACAAGGAACGTGAAGCAGTACTACAAAAATCTTTGTAATGAAATGACTTTACCTTAACTGGAAGATTTGTGTGATCTCTCGTGAACTATTGACATACCACAGACGACATGGTAACATGAACTGTTGAGACACCAGATGTTTAAATGTTGCTTCGAAATCATTAGTATCATTCCCAAAAGTCATTCGCAGTGTAACTGTGTCATTACATACTGTGATCCTTGACATGGTCACATGCAAAAGAAGAACATCTCTTTTAAGGTCACTTTGTCTTCTGAAGTGCATTTAGGAATCTTTGTGAAGTGTGCTGCAATTATACCTGGACATAAACCACAGCAGCAGGGTCTGAGATCTACTGATTCTGAAGATAGAAAGGACATTAGCTAATAGTCTTCCTATTTGCTACAGCCAAAGATATGGCATCATGTAGCACTACACTTAACTGATCTGTCTCTATAATCTGATATTAGATAAAAATTGAATAATTAAGGAAAAAAAATCACAACAGGCATTTAGAGATGCTGTGTGCTGCCATTACTAATTTTAGGTTGGAGATCTTTTTAGCTAAGAGCATGTCGATGTTTGAGGAAATGTGTAACAGAAGCAGCCTATTTACAAAAATGTCACATTTAGTGCTTCAGAATCAAAACCCAGCACAAGAAGCTCACAAAATTTAGTTTACAGAATTTGATATTTATACTGTATTTGATCAGGTACATTTTGATATAAAGTAACATTTCTGTGTAGGGAATTTTCTGTAGCAGAAAAACTCTCAGGAGGTCAAAATCACTGAGCGAAGTTCCACTGTAGTACTGAAGTGCCTTTTTGCAAAGGATTCAAAGATTCAAGGGTGGAAAGCTATGTGAAAGAGTTATACATTAACTTTATTAGTTTACAGTAAGAACATGGTTCTAACAAAATTTCCTCTGCTTATGAAGAATTCAAGCAGCTTTTAATTGCCAGAGCATAGCTTTCTTTAAGACTGACACAGGCACTCCTGTCTTTTTAAAAATCTATTTCAGGACTGAAAAAAGATAACTTAGTTAAAAATGAATGAATACAGAGGACAGTATAAAGGTGAAATGGATAAGAAAGTTAATATAAAGTGACAATGTGACTTACGCATAAAATATTTTTTATTCAAAGAGCATTTTTTATCAAAATCTGGTGCTGCTAAGTATGCTCAGATTATTTCAAGTGAAATAATATTAGGTCATTGAAAAGGGAACCTTGAAACACTTTCTTTAAATTCTGCCCTTAGAAGTACCTACACAGATCACAAAGACAGAATTGTGGAGTTGTTCTGTGGCAACACAGCAAAATTTCCCAGTAAGTCAGAAAGAGAAATCAATGTGTCTAAGTTCAGGAATGAGTCGCAGCAGTGTCTTTTTACCCTTGTGGTAGAATAAAGATGATGTGTTAACCAAGAGTCCTTTCTGGAGGAGGTTTCATGCAAAAATGAAAAGAGGTCCAAGCTGTATTTGCTTGCAGGTGTTATCCTCCCTCAAGTGTTATCCTCACTAGGTATCAGGTTTGGTAACCTGACGCAGTTTGTCCAAAATGACGCTTTCTAAAACCTTTGTCGTGATGGGGTCCTTTGTGAAACTGAACAAACACAGTCTAACAGCACAGCTGGAAGGTCCTTATACACCCTGAGTTTGTATGAAAGATGCTACCTGAACATTTCTCACTGGAATCTCTGGATCAGTGGCTTCCACATAAGGGTGTCTCTCCTCAGGCAAGGGCTTCAAAGCAGCAGCTGAGGAGTGGAAAGGACAGCAGTCTCTGAGAGCCAGGGACTCCCTTCAGCAGCCCCACAAAAGGCTTCACCCTTGCCCTGTTGCCTCCTTGCATCTCTGCATAAGCGTTTCAGCCACTCACTTATGATTTGTGCTTTGGCACATCTGGGAGGCAGCAATCCAGGGCACAGTAATGGGAAGAAAAGGAAAAGTACAACTTCAGGAATTACTGGACACTTATAGCCTAATTTTTCCTTCTCTCAGGAACTGTTCTGACATATCAAGGTGTTATGAGACCTCTGCTTCAGCTGGTCTCCCCAGGGTCATCCACTGTGAGGAAGGAGATATCAGCCAAAACCAAATATCCTGCCATGTCAGATTTCTTTCTTGTCAGGAAAATATCCAAGATTCCTTATTTATTAAAGAACACCATGAGGACTTGGCTGGAAAAGTATAAATACCAGAAATTATTTTGGATCCTGCCTGCAATGAAATCACAGGTCATTGTGCCATGGAGCTGAATGATAATTGAGATTTTACCTCTGGTTACTGAAAACCACTTCACTTAACTTCAATTAATTTTGCTCCGCCAAAAATAGTAATTTTGAATGATGAGATATAAAAAACTAAAGATTTAATGAAATTATTTTTTCTAGGGAAAATTAGATAGCAAACATTTTGAAGGAAAAATGTTTATCAATCCTTAACATCTCTGAGAATTATAGGAGAAATGTGTTACTGTCTTAGCTTAGAAAGAACAGACAGTTACTTAAGCCTATTTAATATCTTGTAATCTCATCAATGCATATAAAGGTCTCAAACTGGGTGCCATGAGGATGGTGCCAGACTCTCTTCAGTGATGCTCAATTACAGGGCAAGTAGTCATGGGCATAAACAAAAGCACAAGAAGTTCCACCTCAGCATGAGGAAGAACTTGGTGGGAGTGCACTGGAACGGGCTGCAGGGGAATCTCCTTTGCTGGAGACATTCAAAACCTGACACATAGCTGCATAACCTGCTCTAGGCGACCTTCCCTTGGCAGGAGGGTTAGACTGGTTGATTTCCAGAGGTCCCTTCTAACCCTAATAGTTCTGTGATTAGTCATTTTTTAAATCCCAAAATATCTTGAAGGCAAAAACTGTACTGTAGAGATTCCTCTTGGAATGTATATCTACCCCTGAGCATTGAACATGTCTATCTATAATACACAACCATATCTTTGATTGTAGAAGAAAGCATTATAACTCATACCAAATGAAATAAAAAAAAAAACCCCAGTACTATGATGTAAAGTTAGATAAAATTTCTGAGAAAAGACAGGGAATAAAGTAAATTTTAAAAAAAGAACTAAGTATGCACAAAAATACCTTTTGTCAAATGATAGTGTCCTAACTCAAATATTTACAGAGAAGAAAATCTTCTCGACAATTACAGTTATAAAAGCACACACAATATTTTCTGAATTCAGCCAAAGCTTCCTCCCTTAATTTTCTTAGGAATGTAAGCACAGTACAATATTAAATGTATTCTGTCATGTAATTCCCTTTGCAAGGTGAAAAGTAATTTTATCTTATTTCATTGTATATGGCAGCTTTAGCCCTAAATTTACATTTAAGTAGCTAAAATGGAGCTTGGTGTTAAGAAATCAAATAAGACATTGCTTCAGTATACATTTGTCCCATTTACTGAAACTTCAGCACAAGCTTTAAATCTCAACAAAGCTTGGAGTGCTATTTTGAATAGAGAACCTTAAACTGATGGTTTAAAACCTGGAAGAAGAAGGCTGTTTATAATATCCTAGAGCCAACCCATGCTTTATGAATGTCAGTTTGCTGACCACACCTGGGTACCTGATTTCATGAAGCAACTTACATTTGTCAGCTTGTGCAGATGGGTTTTGAGGGAAAAATACAGAGCAAAAGAAAACTGAAAAAACTAAATAGACAAATTGCCTACTTTACAATTTCAGTTTTGAAATTCACAACTTATTTAGATGAATGCTGTTTTGGGGGACTGTCAGGGCACACATGATGAGATAAATGAGATGGGGACATATGGATTTACACATTTGTTGATTTTTCTTGGTTGGTGACATTTGTTCTCCAAAGCTGGATTTGATAGCACAAAAATGTCATTGAGGAAAAAACATGAAATAAGATCCTGTTCTCAGGCCTTCTTCTTTCACACCTCTTTGACAGTGTGAAGAGGCATGAGAGTCAGTGAAAATAACAGAGAAAATTCGAGCTTGTTAATTACTACTGAGCATATTACTTGCTCTCATGAGTAAATCTGCTGGAATTGGGGTATAAATCACTGTGCTTGGTTGTAAATGTTTTCAAGACTGAGAAGTCTTCGGAGTCTTCAGGGATGTTTTGCTCTGTGTGTGTGCCAGTTACACTTTTACAACTCATCTCTCTTGTGCGCGTTTTCCCATCAGCATCTCCCTTTCCTATTAAGTTATGCTGGCCCAGCAGGCCATGGGATGTGCCTATTAAGCAAGATGCCAATGGGTTATGATCAGAATGGTCTTTAAAGGAAAAAAAAATGCTTTTGGAGGCAGTAAGGGGTTGTGGAACAAATCCTCCATTCTCCAACTCCTTCATAAGAAGTTTATTGACTGACCTTGCTTTGCAGGAAACATCTCTGCAGTTAATGCATGTAGAATAATGCAATGCCAGTTCATTAAGTTTCGTGCAAAGGCAAAGCTACAGGATTAGGAGAAAGGTGCTGGGAATACCTGATACTGTCTCTTTTTTTGTGGTTGTAGGTAACGGTAAAATGCTTTTCATTTACACACATTGTATAAAAGGAAAGAAAGAAGGTGGCTTCTTTAAGGAAGAGAGAACTCTAAACCCCACAGTGGGCCTGAGGTCATAAATAAAAGGTTAAATTTAGAGAAGAAAATACTGCATAATTTAGAAAAAATAGTATTTCTAGGTTTCTAAATATTTTTTTCTGCTTTCAGTGCATATTGTTTAGTATACAAACAGAGAAAACACATGTGAGTATGCATATATTTTGATATCACTGAATCTCACCAGTGGTATCTTCTAGCTGACCTGGACTGAGTGATTTTCATTGAATTAATGTATACTTGTATGATGCTGATTTCTTTTTCACTTATCACTTATCTCCTGTTTAGCCTTTAACTGGGTTGTGTGCCTTCTGTAAAACAAGGCTATAATATTATCGGTGGGCATATGCTACTGAGCAGTTTACTTCTGTTTCAGATGCATTCAAAACAAGCTCCTCAGGCCTAAATTAAACTCTTGCTCCCTCTCTAGAGAAAATAAAATTTAAAAAATCACAGCTATATCTGGCACTCAACAATTTCATCAGAAGACTGGAAAAAATCTATTCATTATTAGAAAAATTGTCTATTGTTAATAGAGTAAGAAATGGATTCCTATTCTCATCTCAACTGGGAATGAAGCTGGCATGTCTGTTTGAAAAGAGGTGACAAAAAACATTTCTTGATTGAATTCACACAACATCTGGTTGTACAATCAGTCCAGAATATCCTTATGCATAATACCATACTAATTCTGTATTGAATTATTTTTCTGCGTCCAGTGCCAACAGAACTTATCATCTGTACACTGACAGCCTATTGCTGCACATAATGTAGACTTGGGTCTTTATCTCCCTGAGTACCTTAATAGAGGATAGACATCTTTTTATTTGTTTGTAAGCATCCTTCTCCATTTTTCAACTGAAACAAGGTTTGATAGTCAGAGTTTCCATTTTATTGAATTGGTATACTTCTGGTTTGACCAAACTCACATTCAAGGGGGGGCAAAAGAAGTTTTCTTAATAATATCTTTTTCTCTCAGTTTTCCTTTTGTTTTCAAAAATATTTATTTTTAGTTACACTTTCATGCAGATTTTGGTTGATGTAGAATGAAATTTCTTGGTAGTAGATTTCAGGGGGCTGTGTTTTGTAATTTTTGTTTGGTTGTTTGGTTTTTTGGTTTTGTTTTTGTGACAGAAACAGTGCTTATAACACAGGGATGTGCTTGTAACAGCTGAGCAAGGCTGACACATTTTTGACCTCTCACTCCACCCCACCAGAAAGAGGGCTGGGGCTGGACAAGGAGCTGGGAGGGGACACAGCCTGGACAGCTGACCCCAACTGACCAAAGGGATATTCCTTCTACATGGCATCATGCTCAGACTATAAAACTGGAGGGAAGAAGAAGGAAGAAAGAGTGTTTGGACTGAAGGCATTGGTTTTCCCCAGTCACTGTTACATGGGATGGGGCCCTGCTTTCCTGCAGATGACTGAACTCCTGTCCACCCATGGGAAGTGGTGAATGGATTCCCTGTTTTACTTTGCTTGTGGGTGTGGCTTTGGCTTTACCTATTAAACTGTATCTCAACCCATGAGTTTTCTCCCTTTTACTCTCTCACTTCTTTCCCCCGTCACATGGGTGGGGAGCGAGTGAGCAGCTGTGTGGGGCTTAGCTGCCAGCTGGGTTAAACCACAACAACTTTATTACAAAACATACAAGTGACTTCAAGATTTTCACACAGAACAAATAAGAATTCAAAAGGTTTTCTGACCAGTCCAGCATTTCATTGCCACAGTCTGTGATTTCCTATGCCACGTTTAATACTTGAAGCCTTAGTTAGTTGCAGTGCAAAATTTAAGAAGTAATACATTTTATTTGTAGATAAAAAGCAAGAAGCTTTAAAAAATTCTCTGGTACTGAGCCAAACCTTTGTGTTGTATCAACTAGCAATGTTCCACTGGCATTTGGCAGATAGACATTAAATTGGGGATGGAATTACTGATTAATCTTAACTGTAATACAAAAATAACTTGTGACTGTAAGAGACAGAAGGTCCTCTGCATTAGCTACAGTAAAAAGGGATGATATTTCAAATTTTTACCTTTTAATTAAAGAAAATAAGATCTAGTAGAAGGGGAGAAGTTGCAGATGGGTAATAGTATGCGTCTACAGCAGATCAAGGCTTGAACTGTGAATAAAACCTGTATTTTCTGAGTTTGTGCCTAATGCTGTCTCCACTCTCTGATGCTGCCTGTACAGTAATGAAATGTGTGCAGACATGCACCTTTTCTTTCATATACTTCAATGTGTGACATAAAGGTTGGAACATTCTCAGTGGGGTTCTCTGTTGTGCATGGTTGACTGTCTACCAATGCCTGTACATTTGTGCAGACAGCAGAGTGCTTGATTTGCTAAGCGATATCAGCACATATAAATGGATAGAAAAATGCAAGCACTGTCAGTGCCTGTAAATACCAGGGAAGCATGCAATCGAGGTGACTACATGAATGACACAGATGCACTGTTTTGCAGGTGCAGTTTTGCAAAGCCAGGTGAAGGAAAAAGCCATAACACATGAATAATTTTACTCACGACTATAACTCTCTGTTGTCAATTCCAGTTCTGTTTGTCATCAGACAAAGGCTCTCAAGACAGTAAACCATTACAGCTCTGCATTCCTCTAGCCCCAAGGGGGCCTTTTTAAAGAGACAAATTGATTTTTGCCACCAGACAGTGAATCATGCATACAAACTAGGAGAATACTTATGAATCCCTATATTCATTTCCCCATGGTGCTTGGTAAGGTGTGTTGTTTGCCTGATTTGTTTAAGAATAGATTTCAGGACAGAAACAAAACAAAGTGAAACACAAAGCTCAAGGTTTTTAACCCCTGCCTCAAGAATACAATTTATCTATTAGCATTCAGATAAAAGTTTTCACTCCCTATGGAGGGCTTAAATTTTTTGGTTTACACTGAATTGATATGATCAAATGGTTTGCCAAGTGCTCTGCATAGAACTTTTAAAACAAATCTTTGCTTGGCTATATTCAGGAAGAAAACGAAGAAGAAAGGAAAAAAAAAACCAAAAAACAAGCAGTAGGATTCTCTGTTTTCTACACAGAAGCATCAAATGCCTTTGAAACACCCTAAGTTCCAAAGTATTCACTGGAGCTGTGTAAGACATGTACCTTTTTAGAGGAACACTTGGGGTCCAGGTGTCACACTACTTCCTGCAGAAACGTGTTGATGAGAGATTTGTGCCTTGTAATAGAAATTGAAAACAGACTAGCTAAACTCTACTCAAATACCAAATCTGAAATTGTTCTTCTTTTCAAATTGAGGTATGTCAGCTTTTAATAATTTTCACTTTCTCAAAAATATAACTTTCTTGCTGTAAGAGGATTTAAATTTGTTTCTTTTATTGTTTAGGGTTATTTTTATTTATTTAATATAAATATATGACAGTATACAAAGACTGAATATCAGAGATAATGTTGCTGAAAGAGCTTAGCTTTCAAGTTAGGTTTGTAAGCTTTCAGTGGTGCAAGAAAACCAGCAGCACCTAGAGCAACAGAACTGCAGCACACACTGAAACTTACATCTGTTATAGAAGATAGAGCAAAAATAGGCTTCTAGGAGAAAGCAGGTAAAGTTTGGAGAGAAACTTAAGTTTGTGAAGCCTGCAGCTGCTTTAGCGTTAGTACTTCATGCCACAAAGTCTGCATGCCCTTCTTGTCTTCCTCCTTTCTCTTTTTTTTCCCCATCAATAACCACTGAATGTGTTATAATGTATTTTAACTTTTATAATGTATTTTAACTTTTATAATGTATTTTAACTTTTTTCATTTCCCTGCAGAGGTTCACATTCCAACATAGTGATACCTTCAGTTTTTAGCCAGCAATTCACTCATAAAGACATACAAATTTAACCTAAATATCCCCTAATTATTCCTTCAACACAAGCCTAAGACACATCTCTATCCCCCATCTTGCCCCAACTTCCACCTGATATGAATGCTCTACCTCACTTCTGGAGGCAGACTTTACTCAGTTCACTTTCTGGAGTTTACCAAACAGCTAAACCTACCTGAAAATATCCACCCACAACTGGTCAGAGCTCTCTCACTACTCTACTGACTAAAGATCACTTTTTAGTAGAAAAGTGGATTTGGAGTCTAAGACTCACACTTAAAACCTATCTTTACATGCATGCCAGCAGTAGATGAATCTTGGCCCAGGTTTTTATAGTGTGAAGTTGACTCTCAGCCTTAATGTTTAAGGTCAGTGAAATAGAAACTGAAGTCAGTTAGAAAAAAAAATTATATAAAAATGGGACTGAATATTTTTTGTTTTTACATTTCAACACATAGCACCACATTGAAAGCATGAGTATGATCAACACAACTCCCATTTTATGCCTTGAACAAACACATTACCTTATTCCAGTTTGCATGTCCCCAAATTCTGAAGTCATGAATAGATCAAAAAGATACCAAATGATATCAACTTTAATGTAGGGCTGAAATGCACATCTTAATTACAAATTATGAATACTGAGATCTGTTATAGAAACGTCAATGTACATTTTTCATATGCTATATAATAGATTTATTTGTATATATATATGTATTGTGTATATATGCAGACCTCGATAAGAGCTTGGAATAGTTCTTATTTAGACTGGGCACAGAAAGCCAGGCTTTGGTCCACCTGGTACAGTGAGTAGAACGCATTGTTTGCCTCTGGAGAAATTAAATTTCCTGGAGAAATGCTACTCAGATGGTGCAAAATATCACAGTTCTCATCCTTGATTGAGCCCTAATGATTTGTACCTTTTGAGGATTTGGTCTTGGGTAAATAGCTAAATCCAGCTGGCTGGCCATCAGCTGGCCAACACGATGCCCCCAGTGTGACACAGGAACCACATTTCAAATGCCCTGCTATTTTTTCATTTGCTTTAGCAGACATTGTGTTTCACAGCACAGCAGCTTTGCCACAGGAGAAAGGAGTAGGAAGTGGAAGATCCATATCTAAAATAGAGTTCTCTGGAAATGTAGGACTCCAGTGCCTATTTTTCTTAAACTTTCTCTGCATAACCCAGAATGCAGGCCTTTTTTTTTTTTAACTTTCTTCTAGGTGTTTTATATCCATACTCTTTCCTAAATTCCCAATGATCTTAAATATTTGAAGTATTCCCAGATCCTAAATCTCAGCTAAATGCAAAACATAAAACAGCTACAAAAGTCAAAGGCAGCTTTATAACACAAAGGCAGACAGAGTTTTATATTTACTCATATAATATTGGCCCTTGAGTTTAAACAAACACAGGGATACTTCAAAGGATGACTGGCTGATAGAAAACACCAAAATGAGAAGGAGAGAAAGGAATATAAATCTATAGACATCTATCAGTGAGCTGTTTAAAAATACAGAGGAGCAAATAGGATGGAGAAGACAAAGTGAGGTGAAACTGGGATAGAGAGGGTAAAAGCAGAAATGATGCTGAGACATAGAAAGGAGTCAGAAGATGAAAAGGTACAGAGCAGTCAAGAAATTAGAAAATAATTATGAGGGAAAATATAGAGGCTGCATACTTCATTCTTATTAGAAAGTGCAGCTGTGATGTGATGAGGACAAAATAGGGAAAACACCCCAACAAATTTTTGGCCCAATTTATGCCATACATTTGAGAGCAGGTAATCCTTCTAATGTTTTCAGGAGAAAGATGTATTTTACATTTTGATTAAGATTCAGATAGGAAGTAGAGTGGTAACAATACTCCCAGGCTTCTTTTATTAATTTGGATTTATTCAGATATAAATATGAAGAGGAATAACTACTGTCTTTGACAGATGACCTCTGGTTAGACAGGTAAAATGAGTGGAAAATTAGGTACTCTTTTCTTTTTTTTTTTAGATAGAAACCTGCTTAAATTCAAGTACAAGACCAGAAAATGCTTTAGAGAAACAGACATGACATAATTCCAAGTGATATTCTCATGTAGCTGGGGAACATTTCTACTTTTATTTAAGCTTTAGGAAAAAAAAGCCTACCCAAAAAACAAGATCGATTCCTCATTACTGTAGATTAACTGTATTTATTCTAATACTTTGCACTTTTACTGTAGGGTTTTGCAATATTATATGATCTAGAGAAATGCATCATCGTCTGCTTGAATAGGGACAGATTACTGAGTTTGGTCATCAAGGAAGCTGAATGTTAGGTCTCTGCTAAGAATCCAAGTTTCCAAATGACGTTGCTACTATAAAACTTTGCAGTATGGCAGTAGTCCTAAATGGTATGAGCTGTAACATTTGAACAGAGTGTACACCATTAATCTGAGATAATGTCTATTTTTGCACCAAACATACCTACAGAGGATAGGGGAAAATGAATCAGGTCTAAGGGGCTGGTTTAATAATTTGAGAAGGATGGCTATAGAAAATGTCTGTGGCTAATACTGAACTAATTAATAAAGTAAGTCTGTAGAATGTAGTATTTTACCCTCTACATGCCTAAGATCTGCCTTTTTTGTATGATGAATATTCTAGAAGATATCTGTTCAGGATATATTAATTTTGATATCTGCACACCTGAAGGCAGTAACCGTACAAGCAAGGTTTTTACCCTGATCTTCAGTATAAGAACAAAGGCTCCTTCTATAAAAAGTATTTTCCATATTTGTTGACTTGTAATTCTTATTGGGATGCTTTTGGTTTAATATATGAAACAAATACTCATATAAACAATAATTAAGAGTATTGTCCAGATGCTTCATTAACTCTGACAGGCAAATAGGAAGAATGAGGAAGCTAATGGAGCAGAGAGATCACTTAGCAGTTACCGACATAGCCAGTAGATACATGACTCTGAGGAATTTGACTTAGTTTATTTCCATATAATATAGATATTTGAGTACTGATTAGGTTATTGGGAAAGAAAAACAAAGAAGGAAACAACATGCTTACAAAAACACCTCTGCTTTTCCCAAGCTGTATTTTAGACCAAGTCCTTTCAGTGAGGCAACTGGCATTTAAGGTGTGGTAGGGGTTTTTCTCTGCTGCTCCTCCTTTCTCACTCTTCTTCTACAGGGTGCAATTCCTTTGAAGGTGTAACTGTGCTGTATGGGATCATCCATATATCATATTCCCATTAGGGAAACTTTTCTTCTGCAATGTCCTCCACAAGCTGCTGTCCCTGCTGGGGCATGCCTGCCCTACCATGGAGCATGTCCTGCTCATCTGAGCATGGTGTTTCCCTCTAATTCCCCTCTCTTTCCCTCTCTCCAGTGCTTCCTTGTCTTTCTTAAATATATTACTACAGAGGCATGACCATCTTTGCTGATAGGCTCAGCTGTGTCCTGTGTGGTGGGTCCCTTGGGGAGCTAGCAGAAATTTACTGGAACCATCTGTGTCCAGCACAGAGAAGACCCTGGACTGCTCTCAAGAGAATACTTATTTGATTCCTGCTCTCCATCTATCTACTCTGTACTTTATTTTGTCAATAAGAAAGTTATGGGAGACAATGCTAAAAGATGTCTGCAGGTGTATCATAAGAAAAATTCTTTTTGAATTTAAATTGAAAGGAAAGGAAAAAAAGTCAAAATAAAAGGAATGCACTATCTCTATATCATGGCTCAGAAGAGATTAGGTAATTTTCCTAAAGTCTCTGAGGCAGTCTATGACAGAGGAAGTCATTAAGCCCATGTCCCCTGAACCAGTTCTCACATCACAGAGGAACTTTTTTCATTTTGTAATCATTTTTCTATTTATTACCTACTCTGCCTTGAAGCCTTGAAACTGCCCTCATTCAACTGTTTTTTGAAACTAACCTTATAGTTTCAATATCTCATAGCAAGATATGGTCATTCATATCTTGCATTTTTCACGGTCCTGGAAGAGCTTGAGTATCATTCTCACTTCTCTTTTCCCTATCACATAGAAAGTGAACTGCAGTAGTTGTGAAGTACTGCTGAACTGACAGGTTAGAACTGCTGCTGACACTGTAGAAAAAGACTTCCCAAAAGGTTAAAACCTATATTTTTATCAAAGAAAAAAGCAATGAATTATTTGAACTGTTCTGTCTTGAACTACGGGTCTTTGAGATAACATATGGAATCACTTAATCCTTCTAAACCCATCTTATTTTAACTTTTATATAATCACCTGCAAGTCTGTAGCACACTTCAGGAGCTGTTAGAGCTGGTAGTAAGACTGATGGGCTGAGTGTGAGCTCAGACCCAGAAGATTCAAGGCAAAAGCAGATGCCTCAAGTTAAAGAAAAGTATGTTCTTAGATTTTTATACTTTTTAATGGACCCAAACTGTACCTATACAAGTTATTTGTAATAGGCATGAGTCAACTGGTGAAAAAAAAAAAAAGGTAATCAGCCTGGTGACTATTTCTTTCTAAAAGTAGTAAAGGTATTGACTGAACCTATCTTAGGGAAAATACTATGATAGAAGTTGTACCACATAATTTTGAAATCAATTGGATTTGACTGCTGTTCTCATGTGACACATTTAGAGGAACAGATTGATCTGTTTTGTGCAAGGTAAGTACTTACAATTAAGTTTTGATTTTGTTATGTTACCAGCAGTGAAATAAAGGGGTAAGAGATGAGAGTAAGATCCTACTTTAAAGTATCAAAATCTTGTTATAAGAATACGACCCTCCACTCTATAAATATAAGAACTTCAGTCATCATTCAGCAAACCCTATGAACAGATGTTCTTTTTATCTGTGCATATGTTTAAAAATGCTGAGTCAACATGATGTAAGTAGTTAAAGATCTGCCGGTCAAGAAGGCATGGAATATTCAAAAAGCATTGGAACCAAATAAACTGTAATTTGATAGTCACAAAATACACTTGTGTCTTCCCAGCCTCAGGATCTGTCTGCACTTAATCAGATTTTGAGCCAGTTAGTGACATGGCTTTTCCACAAAGTGCTATTATACAATTGGCCAGGGCAGGGATTATGTATGAGAAAGGGAAAGGAAAATGAAAAGAAAGAGCAGTTCTAGTTACACCAGCTTTGCAGAGTCTGGATTACTGCACGTACCTCATACTGAATATTGCATTTCACCATATGAAAAAGTACTGCTTCCCAAACACAGTATATACCTTTCTCTACACTTACTACAACCCTTCATTAGGAATCTATGAAGCAGGAAAAGCAAAATTGACAGAAAGGATTCATTTTATAATACAACTAGACACCATGCTCTTTCACTCAAAATGAAATGAAACAATAATTGCAGCATGAGCAGAACCTGCAGAACATAACCAGCTAACTCTAACTGAATGCTGGCTTTCCATTTTTAAAGTGGGTGAATTTGGCATTTGCCACTTCTTTTACCTGAATCAGCACATGAATTTGTCTTCCTCTGAGTCAATTACCAAGCACTTTAGTTATAAATGACAGATAAACTGACAAGAACTCTTGTTCTACAAAGGTTTATTTTGAAGACACAAACAGTTTAAGTACAGATCTCGTCTCCAAGAACTTTTTCTTTCATATTTATATAGGTATTTTATATATAGTTAAATTGATTACCACCAATCCATGATAATCCTGTATTGGAAGAAATAAGAAAGAAAACCACCATCTTCCTCAAACTTTGTCAAAATCAAGAAAGTTGTGCTAAAGGATGGAATCACTTTAACTTCATGGATCAGACTCAAAGAGAAAAATCCACTTCTGCTTCATGTATATGCAAATACAATGAGAAAATTAAGAAGACTTTTTCATACATTTTGTTGAATTTTGGATTGGGTTCCGACTCACTGAGTTACCAAGAACAGCACAAAATGCGTTGCCTAGAGCATAAGTTTGCAACCAGGTCACAAACCAATTGCCTTGCATTGGATGGATACAGGCTTTAAAATTCCATAAACATAATTCAGGGATACAACAGATCTGTTTTGTCAAAAAAGATCAACCACATGCCCACAAAGTAGCAAAGAGAGACAAAGGCAGGTGGGGAAGCCCAAAGGGGTATTCTCTGTGTGTGTTTACTGGGAAGAGCCTTTGCCTGGGGTGGCATGGAGACATGGAGCTGCAGTACCTTCCCCTCCCTCTCTGTCACACCCAACATGGTGTGTTTTCCTCTAGCAAAATGCAGCAAAAATGGCAGCATGGTAATGATGGAAGTGATAGCCTGGATCCTGAGTAACTTAAGTTTTCCGCTAGTTTGTAACATATACGGAGTTTTTACAGCAGAACATAACTTCCATTTTGGCAACTAGCAGAGGCATTTATCAGGATAAAGTAAAAATGGTTACAAAACACTGGGGAAAAAAAGCCAGCTTTCAAGTTTAAAAACCCCAACAAAACAACAAAAAACCCAAGAGTTCAGAGCAAAAGCTTGAAGTTTATATTTTTAGGTGAAATGTACTTAGCTTACATCTTGTTCTTAACGGAAATACCACAGCATAGTAAAAAAAGAAAATGTGTTACCTATGTGCTCTACTGTAGTCCTTCAATAGCAGTATAATTGCTGTTTAGTTAATAAGCTTAGGTGCCAGTGATAAGTGAATTTATGTGTTGCATAATGATGATAATAGCTGGAAAAAACATTGCCAAATGAGACAACAAAAAAGAAATATTACAGTCCAAATTGTACATAACTATTTTTTTCCTTTTAGTGCAATCAGGAATCGAATACTGTGTAGTTGTTTTCATCTCTGTTCACTGTAAAATAAGAATAATAACTCTATATGATTCATGACAGATGCCGGTGACACCAAGTTACACACCTGTGGAGATGAGGATGTTATAATCCCACTGTGATTAAGAAGATATATGCTTACTGTTCTGCAGTGAGGATGGATTGTTTACTTTTCCTATTAGGTCTGTAATTAATCACCCATGTTTGATCTGTGTGATACCAAATGGATTTAATATACAACATTGCTTAAGTAGCATGCTGGTTTGCACAATACCCATTGTTTTTTATTAAGAGATGCCTCTGTAAAGGACACTACAATTTTATTTTTCCTTACATAACCTCTATTTATTTGAACAGAAATTTGTACTGCTGTGAACAGAAAGTGATAACCAGAGAAAATATATCTGTGGAAAAAAATGTTTTTGAGTTAGCATTCCTGCACTGAATAAATAATTTCCTTTTACATAATGCCTTAAAGTACCTTTTACAAAATGCTTTAAATAAGAACTAAACAAGCCTTAAAGGAATAAAAATTCTTATAGTTTACTTTCTGTTGCAAGGCTACTTTGATGGGAAAAAAAGTTTATGTGGGTCAAATTACCCACACCTGACTCTACTATATCTAAACTTTGGAATAGTAGAGCTCTGGAAGAAGTGAATAGAACTTATGGCCAACTGGGCATAAAGTCAAGTCATTACTGGCTGTCAGAGTCTGATACTCTCTGACAAGGTTGTTTTAGATATTCAACACATGGAGGCTGTTTAATGAAGTTTACTCTAAAATTTGCTTACTTGTAGGTTATAGGTACTACATGGGATTTCTGATTTAGCAGAGTAATATAAAATATATTGAAATCACAACGACAACTGTAAGTTACACTTAGCAAAATATAGTAATTGCAATACATAGTTCAATCGTGCTACCAATGTAATTTCCATTATTGACTTCTATAATATTTTTATTGTCATGACCCTGGGTGTTCCCAGTTGCCTGAAAGGATTATGTGGGTTAAAGCCAGCTCAAGCCCACTATTCACTACAAAATTCTTTTCATAGTTGTCAAATTTTTATATACTATGTTGGGCTAAACTACCTATTTGCTTTCCTCGTGCTGGGGATCTCTAACTTAGAGAGATGTTCAAATGCTTTCAATGAACTCGGGGAGAAACACACCATCAGCTGACCAACTCAGCTGTTGGATAGCTAAAACAAAAGACACTCTCTGGTCCCTTCTGTGTTGAGATACAAGTCAGGTTCTTTGTAACAGCTGTGGTCAGTCACACCCTGCATCATACTCTGAATTCTGTAGATGCATTTTCCATCTCCTCTGAGCCTTCTTCACTTTTGGGGTTTTATTGGTCAGTCACATTGATGTATTCTGGATATTCACCTGGCTAACACAAGGATCACCCCTGTGATGATAAACTGGTTTTCAGAAGTTGTTAAGACAGCAGTTGAGAGCTATTGGCTGTGGTTGTGACTGTGACTGTGTGACTGTGGTCAAGCACTGACTCTTCTTCCATGAAAAAGAACAAATTCATCTTTCCATGGATTATGAAGTGGGATAGGAACTTCTGAAGCTTGGCAAGTCATTAAAGATTCTGTCTTTAATATATGCTATTTCTGTGTGGTTTAGATCATCATGGTCAGACTATTTAGCACATGCAGTCAGGGAAGGAAGCAGGAAGCACTCATTATTCCTTTACTTTTGTTACCCACTTTGCACGATACTGTGTTTGCTGGGTGTATCTAAAGAAATGGACTGGAAATTGATTTGGATGCTGTATATATATGCTAGTTCACCTCAAAATGGTGAGATCATTCTCAGACAGCTCTGGGATTTGCTGTTTTTCAAATGAAAACAAGATAAACCATTTTTTTTCTTAAGGAAAGATGTACTAAAAAAGTTCTTTACTGAGATTTTATTCCTTGTTTGTCTGCTGCATTTCTGAAGGCAATAAATGCAAAGCCAGGGCACTAAACAAATGAAACTATGGTACATCAGCAGTACAGTCAAATGGCTATTTACCATCACAGTTGCTTAGTCCACACATTTACCTTGCACATATCTCCTCTGTCCCCTGTCCCATCTATAAATTTTACACCAGTCCCCATCAGCTCATTTTCCTTCTATGCCTTGCTTTACATGCAAAAAGGATCTGAGTGTTTCATGCTAAGAGAAATGTGGCTTGTCAGGGTTGGATCAGGGAAGCAGAACCCTGAATAAATTGTGGAGCTCATGAGATGTCAGGAGAGATACAGCAGTAGGGTGCTGGAGAGGCAAAGAGGAAATCACTAATTCCCAAGTCAGTGTTTGGATTCAGAGATCAACATTCAAACACAAGACTGCTTGAGAGTGGGGGTATGCCCTAGAAGGATTTGTCTCAGTGGATTATTATTGCTTATGCTTAATGATAATTTCAACATCTACTCAAATGCATTTCGCTTTCCTGCGTTAGAAAGGAATCATCGTTGATACTCGTACAATCCTGTGAGATAAGTTTGAGTTTGTTTCCTGAAGAGAGAGGTCTTTGGATTATCACTCATATATATATATTTTTCTTAATTGAAAATGTGGCAATTGTCAGAATTAACTATGAACACAGACCATAAAAACAACTAAACAGATCAAACAATGTGTACACAGGATTCTATGTTGAATAGCTAAGTGATATATTTTGATTAACATCTTATTTCTGAAAAATTGTGGGCCAAATTAAGATTGTAGGCCCACAAAGAAGAGACACCACCTCTTTAGATTCATCCATCTTTCTAATCTGACTTGGTGCAGTGTTAAAATGTTTGAAGTGGAACTCCTGCATTGCTCATGAAGTGAAGATGATAACTATGGTGATATTATATTGACTTTTGCAAGTATAGGGCAAGAACCTTGTGCTGTCAGTATTTTTTTCATCATCCACTGATAATGAAAAACCCACAAAATGTTTGGTTAACTGAAATGAGAATTTCAAGTAGACTTTCAAACATGGAATTTCAGGGTAAGAGGGGGAATTCACTGATAGCAGAAAAATGAAGAAAATATAATATTAAAATATATTATTCTCAGGAAAATGCTAAATTACTGCCATGAAACACCTTCAGAGACACTAATGGTGTTAAGAAACCTGTTGTATTTTTCAGAAAGGTGTAACTGGTAATACAGTTACACTTGCCTAGATGAGATGGGTTATTGCATTCACTATTCAGGAGAAATTAAAAATATATCTATATTTGTAGTTTAGGAAAAGTGTCTATTAAAGACGTGGTTTTAAAACTGGGTTTTCAAAAGAAAAACATCAGAGGGATGACATAAAGTTTTCTGAATACTTTATGGAGAACAGGGTATTTTTGTCACCCTGTTCACTGTCATGTTCTCTTTGTTTGTACTTCATTTCCTTGGCTCTTCAGGAAGGACTAGGAAATTCTTTTCTTTCCTAGTGAGTCCAGAGAGATGCCTAATTCTTATGTCATTGCAATTTAGATACTGCTAGACTTGCTGACAGGTGTCTCAGAAATTCCTTTTGTGAATTGTGCTATTGTTGGCATACAGTTGCTTTACAGACAGCTGAGCCATTGCTGCTGCATGGAAAAATTAACAAGCATTCAGTCTGAATCAGTGAAGATTCTTCCCAAATCTTTTGATGCTTCAAGGCCCCTACATGTCCCCATTCTGGACATTGTTTTGACTAGAGAAGTCCAGGGCTCTATCATACTATTGTCATGTCCCTCTGCTGTATTGAATAGACTAAAGAGATGAGTTAGATCAAGTGTGAGCTGTTAGAAGGCTAGATGCTTAAACTAAACACAGAGGGATGCAGAAAGACCTCATTTATGGATGTGTACAGCCTAATTATCACTCTACTGCCAACAGCACTGCAGTTGAAACTGAGTAGAAATTTCCTGAGGAAAAATGAATTGTGTTGTTGGATTGTTTTTGTGTTGGGGTTTTTTTTAACTTTTCATAATAATAAGACATTTGATCACCTGTTTTAGAGTCCACAATTTAAGTCACCTGTCTGCTTTTTCCAAGACCTCCGGCATTGGGAAAGAGGCCTATAAAGGATTGGGTAAGATAGAGGGTTGCACATCCCAAAGTGATCACTATAGCAAGAAAAGCAGGAAGGCATATTTCAAGAGGTGATTCTGAGGAATACATGCATGAATTGAATTTTTTGCGTGATCTTCTTAAAAATGTTAGACCTGAAATACTAGCTACACTCGGTATATTCACAAGTGAAAATGAATCATGTACAAATCACTGGGAGCTATGGAGCCAGAAACAAACAGATTTTTCCCACTAAAAATCCTTTTTCTTTTCTTTTCTCCAACACCTTCAATGAGTGGCTTTGTTCATGTATCTACACAAGAACTTACAGACTGAATACTTGTGTAGAATTTCATAGCTAAAATATTTCTTCCACAGAGTTATGAATATTTGAAAATGTTTCTCTACCACAGAGATGAACAGCAATGCTATGCATCGCTCTGATGATCAGCAATCACTGCAATGCAATGGAAATAGTATTTTCCACCTGCAATGCTATGAACTATAAATAATTTAACATGTTATAAAGTGACTGAGATATCACAAATACTTGGAGGTGTTTTCCAGGAATGACTTCAATTTTACAGCAATTGTAATGTCATTTCCAGATGCAACTTTCCCTAAGAGCACAAAGAGTCCAAGTAGTGACACTGATCAAGTTAAGATTAGCAGCTGATAAACACTTACATACATACATACATGTCTCCCTAGTTCACTCTGAGTGCAGAGGTATCTAATGAAGACCCCAAACTGATCCAGAACTAAGATCACACTTCCAGCTCTGAATATCAGCATCTCATCTGATTTCTTAGAAGTTGTCACAGTACCAAAGGGCTCATTAAGTCCAGCAATCCATCTTCCTGCTCATACAGGAATGTTCTCCACAGTATTACCTGTGGTATATTTTCTGGTTTTTTACCTGTGTGAGTTTTGAAATTTCCATGCAAAAAGCATTGCAATGTTATTTTGGGAGTCTAAGTTCAGGTCTCCTTGGGAAAATGTTGAACAAATTCCTTGCAGGAAAGTCAGTAGAGCAGCTCACCTCAATTGAAGTAAGTGTGGTAGTATTAAGGAAACTTCCCAGACTGATCACATAAGAGACTCCCTGGCAGTCCCACTCCCACCACCACAGACTGACACTGCTGGAAGCACAGCCCTTCTGCAGAGTGCAGCTCAAGGACCAACGTGTCCCCCTTGGCTCCTCACACACCCACTCCAGTCAGACCAGGTTTCCTCATGAGTTCAACCTCAGGTTTCCGAAGGCAGATGTCTCTTTCCATACAGCCATTTATTCAAGGTGCAGTAATGCAGAAACAGCCCGAGCTGGTGCCCCCAGGGGAGGACATCAAGGAGCCCCTGGGCTTGTATATCCTCACATTCCAAGCGTGTCAAAGTCTCAGACAATGAGAAGTACAGCAAAGCTGAGTAGTCTGTTCCTCTCTTTGTCCATTCCCCTGGCTGAGACACAGGTTCCTGGGATCTTTGTTATGCAAAGGGCCTGCAGTTCATGACCTCTTGCCCTGGGCTCTGGCCACGTAGAGCTCAACCTGCAGCTTCCACTGCATCTACATCCTTGCCCTGAGCTACCTGAAATGAAGGTATTCCTTAATAGCAGCTTCGATTAGTATTGAAGCTAAGGCAAAATGAAATTAGAAGAGTTTCAGAAGAGGAATTTGACAGGTGGGTTAAACTGCTAATAGAGCTGGAACGTGAACAATAGGTGGGAAAAAATCCCCAAAAATCATCTCACAACAACATCAAAAGCAGTGCTCTTTGCTGCTCATTTTTTATGCTAAAAAAAACCTTACCAAACCCTCAAACTTTTATCGCGCCTTCATTTTTTCCTCTCTCAGGTAACACAATTACTTCTCACTGCTTGCTTGGGGATAGCAGAAAAAAATCCTTGAACGATTTATACAGTGCCAGCTGATAAATCTTCATGAAGCCATAATGTGAGCATTGAAATTCTGGTCAGTGGAAATATTAAACCTTTATTCCTCAAATATATTGCTATAGGTAGGCAGTCAGTCAGACTGTGCTACTCTCTGTGATCCATGCTCAGCTTTCTCAGACGAACAAGTGTGATGTAATTCAGATAGCTTAACAAATTATTATGCCCACCCAAATGTTACCACCTTGAGCAGAGTCTTTCAGTACTCCTAGTCTATTTCAGTGCTAAGTATTACAGGTTATTGTAAACTATCTTTGCCTTTAGAAATTATCTCGTAGATATGATTCAGCTGTTAATGATAATGTTCGACATGTTATTTGAGTTACAGTCCAGGCACAGTATAATTTTGGCTATTCACTTTGATATGCAAGTAGATACAATTTAAAAGCCCTGGAAATACTTAGCAGGATTATGTTTTTTTAGCACTGACTCTTCTTAAAATCATCTGAATAATCCTTGTTCACAGCCATGGATACTCATAGAAAGGATTTTTTAAGTTGCTGTGCCTGAAAGTACTTATGGGTATCTTATTTTTTTTTTAACAATGAAGGTTTATTCATATCCATGCACTTAGTTTGAATGTAATGTCAAAAAACCCCTTAAGTATTAAAGAAACTTCTTGCACCAAAATCTTAGCTGTGGGAGACTTAATACAATCCATGTTTCAGAAATACTCTTACTGACTCAGGAGAGGACAAGCTAGAGTTCTCTAGGGTTCCCTAAAGGGTCCCTAATCCTCCTTGTCTAATACCTCTGCTTAAATGGCTGCTTTGCTCCCCTTGTGTTTGTGAGAATAGAAGTGTCACTGACTATGTATGCCATCATCTTCCTGCCTGTACGTTTATTAAAGTAGCTTCTACATTTATTAAAGTACATTTCAAATGAGGCACAAGAAAAGGTGATAAAAACCAAACAAAAAACAGTCAAATAAATCAGTCCATCAAAATAAGGCACAGTAGAAAAGGGTTCGCAAATCTTTCCTGTCTAAATAACTGGTCCTTGGTTTTAGATGGGGATACTTCATAGGACCCCCAATACCTGCAAGACTAGTGTTAGTCCCTGATTAATAGTTTTCAGTATCACTGTTGGCACAGACTATCCATTCAGTGACTGAATCAGATGATGTGGCATATGCATAACTCCACTTGGTTAGGCCACATTTGCCAACTAAGTACCGTGTAGCCTCTTGCTCAAACTCCCCACCCTGCCCAGTGGGATGGGGAGGAGAATAGGAAAAAGGGTTAAATCCATTGAGGTAACAGTTTAATAATTTAAATAAATCAATAGAATGTAATGATGATAATAATGATGATGATGATGATGATGATGATGATAATAATGTTATAGTAACCATAATTGTAATGAAAAAGGAGTCAACAAAAAGAGAGAAAGAAAACAACAGAACTCCAGAGAAACAAATGATGCAATGTACAATTGCTCACCACCCTCTGACTGATGCCCAGCCCATGTCCAAGCAGTGATCAGCCCATCCTAGCCAACTCCCCTCAGTTTATATACTGATACCATGATGCCTATGGTATGGAATATCCCTTTCTCCAGTTCAGGTCACCTGGCCCAGGTGTGCTCCCAGATTCTCATGCACCTCTGCACTGGCAGAGCATGGGAAACTGAAAAGTCCTTGATTTAGAGTAAGCACTACTGAGCCACAACTAAAACATCAGTGCGTTATCAACACATTTTTCTCATACCAAGTCCAAAACACAGCACTGTGCCAGCTACTAGGAAAAAAATTAACTCTATCCCAGACAAAACCAGGATATAAAGAAAGGTCAGTTCTTTGCTAATTTTGCTATCTTTCACTGTCATTCTGAAAACTGTTCAGGGTGGAGGCCTTCAGCTGCTAATAGAAGAGACAAGAGGCAATTTTAGTATCTTGTGGGTCACCTCCTTTATTGTGATCTTTACTTGAACTCATAGAACTTCATGTTCAAAATAAATAGCTTTTTTTTTTTTGTAAAAGTCTGTACAGCCATGCAGAAATGTCAGCAGTTTTGCTGTGGCTTTTCCTACCCATTTCAATTTCATACTTTATGAGGAATAAAACCTCATAATGTTGAATTTCTTATGAAAATAAATATTTATGGGAATGAACTCCAATGGCACTCTCCTCTTGCTGTTGCAGGGCCATGGGGGCATTGATAGTCCAATTGTACCTGCTGGCCTCCTGAGGCCTCCCCTGACCCTGTCTCAGTGCAGGACCCCATGTCAGCCCCCCAGGTCTGTCAGGACCTGCCCCAGCAGTGCCACAGCAGGGCCAGTGCAGTAGGACAGGACCTGGCTGTCAGGTGCTGCCCTGGTGGGGAGCATCCATGGGGATCTCCATAGTGCTTGGCCCCATGGAGACTCTGGCATGTGCTGCATCCTGACAGCTGCTTTTCGCCATCACACCTACTCATTACTAATAAATAAACCCACTGCATACGTTATTGTACAAGGAAAACACCCTGAGGGCCATTTGTTGTCTCTAAGGGCAGGTGTTATGGCCTCCTGAGCTTTGCACATTTCAGCTGTGTCACCTCCTGAAACATAGACCCTGTCATCAAGCCTCTGCCTTGGGAGTATTCCCCTTTTTTTGTGCCTCCACCATAACATGTGTTGGTGCTGTCTGGGGGAGCACTAGCTAGTCCAGAGCTGCACACACAAACCTGTTGCCAGCAACACTAGAGTTAACCACATGGGGTTTTTTAGGTATTAATATCAATATTATAGTGTAATTCTTGCTGTATATGCAAATTGAATGCTCCTGAAGAGAGCAATTTAAACAAAAATAAAGGCCACTAGGAATGAATGCCTAATGTGGTGATGTAACTTTTAGCTTTAGAAGAAACGTGAGTTCCCTAGTAATGGTGTTAGAAATGAATGACAAGTTGAAGCTTATAAGTGTCTTCTACATTCAGCAAAACAAGCAAACGACAGGGTGGAAGAGAAACTTGTATCCTTGGGAAACTTCGTCTGTTGATTCATGGAATCATCTATTAGTCTTCCAGCCTACTGTGGTCATATATGTCTTCATATGGGCTAACTAGTCTTTTACTACAGGCTTTTCTTCTCCTCCTTGTCCTCGGATGGAGGACTTCAAAGTATTTCCTATATCTGTTATTACTCTTGCCATGATCTCCCTAGAGAATGAATCACTAGAGAAGGAGCCAGAGAAAAGGTGATTGATTGAAGGAGACACATGTCTTGACAGAACTATAGGTAATGATTCCCTGTCTCTGTTTTAGAGAGAGAGGAAACCTCTACTGCCTCCATTTTGCAAGAAATTTCTCCTACGTGTTGAAAGGAAAACAGCAGAAAAGTACTGGATAGAGAAATGTTGCTCTCCATTGAGTTCGAAAAGGTTTTAAAAAATTAGAACTATTCTGAAGCCAAAATTTTTGTTGAAAATAATCCTCTTTTCCCTTTGCCTAAACTGGACCCTTCTTAAAAGCAACTTCTAACTGCTGTCTTCTCATACATGCGATAATCCAGGAAAGCCCATTGGACAAGCTCTAGACAATTCTGTAGTTGAAATTCAACTGGTATTTAAAAATTAGAGTCTGACGCCTCATAGGTGGGCTTTCATTTGTAAGTGAGTATTTTGATGTTCCACTTGCCCCATCTTACTGGACATTGTAGCTCAACAGGTGAAAATTACAGATAGACTCCTGTTCAGTTGGACAGAATATTGCTGTTAAAATATTTTACAAAAGATTACATTCTATTGTGCATCTTCATGGTTTAGTTTAGTAGGTTATGGACATTGTTGATCTCCAATGTGTTCTCAAGAAACCAGGATAAATGATTCTTTCTGTCTGTAAAAGAAGAGAAAAACTGCTGATTTTATTCTCACTCTAACATGAAATTATCAATCAGAATCACAAGGCTATGTAGCATGAATATGCATTATCATTATGGTTCTTGGCAATTTGTCAGTGTTCAAAAGAAAAATCAGGGAAGAAGCATTAGGCATGAAATGGACATATTGGAAAATAATTGCATTCTTTGTGGAAGTGAAATGTTTTTTCTCTTTTAATGCAAACTCACAGGATTCAAAGTTGAGATCTAAGAGCCCACCAAAGTCATGATTTCAACAAGTAAGAGATTCTGCCAGTATGTCAGAGACTGAAAATGTAACTAATATGCTTAAGATCCATACAGTTCTTCCGTAGCATGTAGCTATTTTCATTGCTATATGGTTTTCAAATAAGCTTCTGATCATATACAATTATGCTGATTAGGAGGATATGCTAACTGCTCACTAAAGCTTTCTCAAAGCTATAAAGCCCAAGAAAGTTAGCCCTTGACTGATGTAGGTGTTCAGGTACTTTCTGCCTGGGTTCTAAATCTCATCTTCTTCTAGTTATAATTTAGTAAGAAGAAGCAAAATGGAAGCTTTCATTAACAGGAACAAGCTTATTGTGAGGAAATACTTTATAAAGATATGCATGAATGACACAAGTTACAATGGAAATGTGACGGGCCACCCCTGGGCTCATCACATCCTGAGCTTCCTTGACCTGCTGAGTGAGTCGGATTATATTACCAGCCTTTGTACTGTGTGCTGTTTGAAAACTTATTTTCTAAAACAGACTCCTTTGATACAGCTGATATTTTATGTTACAATTTCATTGCATTCTGCCAGGGAAAATTCAACAGCTAAAGTAATAATAAGTCCTCTTGTACTGTCTTTTGAGTTTGCATCTTTAAAACTGATAAAAAAAAGTCTGATTCATCTGAACCAAAAAAAACAGGGAGACAGGAAGAAGTCTACTTGAAGTGGAAAGTAAGAAAAGCAAATAGGGTTTATTCCCCCGAGACTGGTTTTGAGAGTTAGGAAGAAGATCACAAAACATTACCTTACCTATCATTTGAATACAGAGAGGCTCAGATTTTGAAAAGCCTGAAAAATTAATTCTTGCCCTGAGCTGAAGCAAAACCTGTTCACCACTTTAAGCACTGCAGTGATTCCATAATAATTCCATATTTTCCTACTGTGGTAGTACTTTAGGATTATGTTATTTGCATTTTGTTATACACAGAGCCAGTACAAGAATGGATGATTATTATGACTTTAAAATTTCCACAACTATGTAAAACTTTGCCTTTGATAGGCTTCTAATGTAAATTGTAAAAGCTACTATAACCACTGAACGATGATAATTTATATTAGCCAAAGGCTACTGCTCGGATAAAACTTTAAAAAAAGAGGGAAAAAAACCTCCTTCTTCTAGTAAATTGCTTTAATATTCCTGTCACAGATGGGCAAATAATTTGTGAAGGGATGAAATAACAAATACATAACAGAGCTTTGAATTCTACAAAGATTCATGAGTCCACTTTTTTATACACTTGATTAAATTCTTAAAATCCAGAAACTATTCCTATAAACAGTCTTAATTATATATGTGCAAATGACTCTAACTTTGAATCTAATCATAATGATAGTTATTTTGGTGTGTCTCTTACCTCTCTTCTCTCCTGAATTGATATTTACGTTTGACAATGACAGGGTAGACTTCAGAATTATGTTGATAAAACCAGTGAAGTTTGGATCTGGATTTTTTTTCACTCTGAAATCCTTTACAACATTAATGAGACTAATTTTAGCCCTCAGGAGATGGACTGCAAAAGTAAAATTTCAAATAGTAACTGATTTCTTTGGGTTGAACAGATGAATGACTATATAAATGGCATTCTTCAAGGGACAATTCAAGGGCTAATGCTGTTTCATGTCTTCATTGGTTAGGTGATCAATGGAATGGAGGCACCATCATTGGGTTTACATAACACAAAATTGCTGCAAGTAGTCAATACACCCATGGCAGGACTCTCACTGTGAGGGACTCTGAGAAGCTGACGGAAAGAGCTGATAGAAACTTCATGAAGGAAAGCAAAGACATTAATTATTACTTGGTATATGACTATTTATAGCTTAATTTTAATCTGAGATGCATTTCTCCATTTAATTTCATTAGAAATTCAATTAACTCATGTACAAATCCCACCTGACTCAGACATATATATATAAACAGAGTTGTATAAGAGGTTGACCTCTTTAATGTCTTAAAATTTACAGTTTTTAAAGATGTATAAATGAGAACTCTTTTTTTTTAATTGCCTATCGTATAATGTGCATTAGGAACTCTTGGGCAAACGTACTGACTCCTGTGCCTGCAATGATAACTTGAGAGATTTCTTTCTAATTCAAGTTTACTAACTAATTTTCAGCTAGGATAAATCATCACTTCCCTACATTTTACTCTTATGAACTGAGCTGCAGTGAATTTTGCCTTGCACCTCTTTCAAATTCAGAAATTTCATTTCTTTTTTTAAGTTCAAAAACTTTAAGGTCACATAATACTATGTCTATAGTGATCCTATTATTTAAACCTGCTGCAAACTATTCTCTGCTATCTCCCTCCAGTTCCTGAAATCTGAGAGTGCCTACTTTCTCAATCTGGGATGCAATTCACAGGAACAGCTGTCCTCGGGAGACTTATACTATTCTGACTGTTGGCAATAGCTGCCCTGTTAGTCTAATTAATTTTTCTAAAAGATAACCATGAGCAATACACAGCTTGATTTGTAAAGAATAAATCTTACCATGCTCACTTTATTTGCTTTGTATTGCACAGAATTTTTAAAAGTTTGTAAGTGAAGTGGCAGATGCACTGTAGTTTGATTTTAGTAAAGCTTTCAAATCTCTTGCAAAATCTCACCCTCAGATTAATTTAAGTGGAGACTTGGGTATGAATACTGATACATGGATTGAAAAGGGGCTGAAGAAATTTCAGTGGAGATTTTTGATAAGCAGCAAATAATAGGGCAGCAAGGCAGATTCTTAGAGGCTACCCAGAAGACCTCCTGAGGCTGCATATCTTCAGTAGTTCATAGGTGGATATCAGCTACAGATAGTGAAATGCTCAGATGGCATTTAACCAAGATAGGCTGTGAAATGTATGGAGATGTGTTGATTTGGCAGTCCGAGGACAGAAGAATATAAATTAATAGCACAACTGAGCAGCAAATAAATAAATCAGGCTAAATTGATTTCAAGAAGCATGTTCATTTTACAGTTCAGAAAGGTAGAAGAATCTGTATAAGGGTAGCCTGATGCTGTTGGCATGGAACAATGCCTAGAGGTCTGGATACTGCATTAACAAACACATTTATGAGTTGAAGACCATTCAAAGGAGACAACAACAATTAGGACAAAAAAATTAACACATTAAAACATAAACAACAAATTAGGACAAGGTGACTGGAACTGTTTTATAATGAAGCATTAAACATGAAGATAAATATTTTAGTTTTTGGCATTTCACCCATAGAAGATGATTAATGAATGATATATATTTGAGCTGGAATGATAACACTGAAATATGAGTTTCTCTGAAAGTATGGAATTTCATAGCAAATTTCTTGTCCGAAGTTTCTAGTCAGAGAAGAAATACAGGATTGAGAATTATTATTTATGGGAGTTGATATTTCACTTTATTTTTTTTTTTTTGCAAACAAGCTCTTTTTAGTTTATATTTATGAATATAGGACTATGTGGATAGAAGGAAAACATGCTAATAGGAACATGAATTAAAGTGAAGTACAAATTGAATTATATGGGTTCAAAAATGTAATCTTTGTTAGTTACAGTTGTGAGCACAAATAAATTGCTTAGAAATGTAGCAGGTAAAATTTTATTTTTAATTTACATAAGCAAACACTTTAGAAGATTGCCTTCACCAGATGTGTGAAGTTTAGTCTTCCCTAAGATTCAATAAAATGCAAATACAACCAGCTTTCATCACATTCTGTAAACATTAAAATTAAGATAGTAGGAAAAGAACAAAAATAGAATATTTATATTTTAGAAGGCCTTAATTTTTAACCTGAGTCTAGGATGAGTGGTATCACACCATCATGTGCCCTGTTTAAAGGGCTTTTATAGTTAAAGAAGTATGGTAACTCACAAGTGTAACTGAAATACATTCTCTCTTGAGGATTCAATCACCAGTTGATTTACTGTTGCCTGTTTAATCATATTATAAACTACTTCAACAAGATGCTTGTGTAATTGCCTTCTTAGCAGAAAAGGATAAAAAGCATACCTTGCAATTTTGGTTGCATTAAACAGGATATTACAACCCTATGAACACCAAAATGTTTGTCAGCATTTCCATTATCAACCCCTATTTTCAGGAATTGAAAAGATGTCCATAAAAATATTCTACTGGCTAAAAATGCCGATATAAAGTCTCCTCCTGGAAACTTCCTTTTCTCGTCCTCTTCCTCCCCAGCTAATCTTGTGCATTTATCATGCATTATTTTTATGGGCCAAATCCAGGTTTTCCAGTTACTCTGTATCTCTTATTTATTGCACAGCAGCTACAAGACATAACATTTTATCTTTATAGACATCTCTCAGTAGGTGCATAGCTTGATACTACTCCTGTTTTCTTATGCAGAATCTTAAAAATTCAAGGACATTTAGAAAAAGGTGAAATAATTATGAGTGGTGTTAAACTGACTGCTTTTCAATAAGCTTAGCTTTCTTAACAAGTAAGGCAAAAAATTATTCTTATCTGAAAAAAGAAAGTTATACAAGGAAAAAAATTCATACAGTCCTTTCATTATTAGTTTATTAGTTTTGAATTCTCTTTTGCCTGGTAGCACATTATAATGAATGCTTACTCCTGCTCGCCTCAGGTATGTGAAATGGTTAAGATGATGATCACTGAAACAGTCAAACATTATTTGAACACAATGTTTTGTGTTGTTGTATTTATTTATTTTATTTAATTTTTATTTTATTACAGTTATGTTCTTTTTAGAGAAGTAGGAGAGGGAGTGAGGTAGCAGTGAAGTGAGGAGAGAAAGAATGACAGAGAAGACAGAAATGACTCTACAGAGATCCTGGAGAAAGCCTGCATTGAAGGAGACACCACACATGCTTTGAGTCATTGCCAGGCCTGGAAGGAAGGAATCCATGAATTTTTGTAAACAGTTTTTCAGCCCCTGGGGAAGGTCTGGCTTTCATTGGCAAAATGAATGTAGAAACTGTTAACTCTTTTGTTTGGCCTTGGAAGCAAATCTTCTTGTCAGAGTTTCTTTTTGTCAAAACTCCATTGTTACTGTTACTAGTGCTCTCTCTCACCTTCTGGAAAGACTTCAGAAGGACTATTAAATTCCTGGAAAAGAACCCATCTGCCATGGATATGAGGATCACAAGCCTGAGCAGATACCATTGCATTTGCTTTTCCTTACATTCAGCAAATGCATATGAGAAAACTTTAGTGCCTTTCCTCCTAAATACTTCTACAAAATGTAGCTGGCTGCAGCTTTCTCTTTCAAAAGTGATCTGATTTCTTCTTTATTTCATTTAATTTCCTGTATATACATTTCCCAACCCCTAGCTGGCTACGACAACATCTTAAGAGTCTGCAATACCAAGTGACCTTTGAAATCAGTTGTACAAAAAGGACTTGAAAAAGAAGGCAGCACCCCCCCTTACTTCTGCTTGCTGAATTCCCAACAGTCCATAAAGGATACACACAACTCTCAAACTCTTTCTCATTCTGTAAAGATGCTTTCAATACCTCTAACTGTCTTTGAATTAGTGTGTAAATATTAATTTAGCGTAAAATTTCCTCAGTGGAAAATTACTGTATTCTCCAAGTTGCTCTAAGACCAAAGAGGAGTTGAAGAATATCTGCTGTTCTCCCACTCTGTAGCCGGTAAATTCAAAACATGTTTGACTTTGGTGCTGATTTATGATGGAGTGCATCTTCTAAGTTGATATTTCACAACCATTTGAACAATGGAGTCCAGCATCCAAAGTGCAAGTCTCCACAGTTCTGCAGCCCCCACTCCACTGGTTGCCTTTCCACTTCTTATTTTTCTTCCTTTTCCATTTAGACTTTTTTTGGTTTTGAACTTGGAAACCTTCTGCATGCTCAGATTCCAAAACCAGTTTGGTCTGGTTTTGAAATTTTTCAATGTCACTGACTTTTGTAATTGTCCATTTCAAAAATAAGTTTTCTTTTCATTTCAGCAAAGGCACGTACTTTTTCTCCCTCTCCCAAGATGAAGCCTAACAAACCATTATCCAGTCATCTGAGTGGTGCAAATAGCTGTTATTTTTCTTACAATTGCCTCTCAATTTCTCTTTATGACAAGAAGATACTGTCCAGTTCATGAAACAATAAAATACAACATGTAATCCTCACTCTGACAGTCTGAATATCTATAACCTGCACATTCATATCTAATGTAAAGTGAGGGATCTGTCTTTGTTTGATTAAGATGTTGAAATTTTAAAATTCTTTTTAATTTTCCTAATTTTTCTGTTTTGTAATGATTTACAGCACAGAGGTTTCTTGGTCAGGACAGTCCTACAACCACTGCTCAAGCCTGTGCTGTTTTTTCTCCTTGAGGTTTATGGAGATGCAGGTGGTAGCAAAGTATCTCTTCAGCTTGATAACCTTTTTCTCTGTTCCACACTAAATCCTTCTTACCATTGTGTGCCACTGTGTACAGTCAGCAAGAAGACTCCTTCCTACAGCCACAGGGACATCTATCCATTGATTATCCAGTGTAAAATGCAAGAAATTTCCTTTTGTTCTTAAGTGATATTAGGCCACGATAATAATTTTTTTACACCATCTTTTATATTGATAACAAATATAAAGATAACGTAAGCATTTTTCAGGATTTGCTTCTAGCTGGTAATTACAAATATTAAAATAACTTTGTGAGCAAGAACTTTTTTATCTACATATAGGTATTATGAATACATTTTATTATACTTTGTGGTATTCCCTAGTACTCCATGAGGGGAGAATAATTCCCTAGTACCAGAGGGGAGAGTAATGCCTTTTCCAGCATTATTGTCATATTTATTTAGGAAAGTGTCACAAAGTATGTTGATTAAAAAAAAATGGCTTGGATCTTTATCCTAAAGTACCATTTATAGAAATAACTTAATCCTTCATCCCAGTTCCTACCTGCAGATGAGAGTGCTGAAAGGTGTTTGAAACAACATTGATGACACTATTACTTTAATAAAGAAACAATAGTGTCATTATGCATTCTTATATGCTATTTCACAAGGTTTTAGACACAATGCCTTTGACATTTTTAGTATGTTTACTTGGACACTCTACATTCCTGATTCTGTGTCTTCCACTGTTGTAGCCCTCTTGTTTCATTCTCATGTGCTGCTATAAAGACTGTGAGGTAAGGGGCTTAAAAATGTTGTCTTTATTGAAGACATAACACAAGATGAGACAGGAATGTGGATTAGCTGGGGACTTTATTCAGCTTTCCTGTGTCCAAAATCAGTGCCCTTCCTCAAAAGATGGAGCTGTTGAAACAATTTTTGCACTATGTTACATCATGAAACTAACCTCTGCAGCCTGCAAGCCAATATAACATATGGCAGATTGAATTTAATGTGTCTTGCGGCTGAAAAACCTACACAGATATTTGAAAATTGACTGCTACATGCCTGAATTCCATTCATAAAAGGAAAGGTTAAAATTAAAGTTAACTCTCTAGTATATATTTGTCCAAAAGAATCCCTGAGTAATGTGTACCTACAAGTTAAAGGGTTGTAAGTTCAAAATCTGTAAGCCATCAAAGAAAGCAATTGCCTAGAAACCTTATGCCAGAAATCTGCACAGTAGCCAAAAACACCTGCTTTACATGGTGTGAGCTCTCCTTGCTTTAGACATAAAGGCAGTTCCACACTGAAGAGCCATAAAATCCAAAAATTGTTGTAGTCTGAGGAAGTCTGTGAAAAGTCAAAGGATACTTGTACTACCCTGGAAAAGCCTCTTCTGGGAATGGAAAAAATAATTGAAGAAAGTTAGATCAGCTGTCAGTAGCTCTAAGTAATGGTTGCAAGAAATCTGTAGTTCAGGATGGCAAAATGTAAATTCTGTAGTGGGTGATTAAGCAGGCAGGGGCCACTACAAACACTGTAAGGACCTTGGCCTTCCATTCAGGCTGTGAAGAGTTCAGAAAAACTGTTTCTGCAAACCAAGCCCTTTCTTGCTCACCTTTCCCAACATAAAGGATGCCCTGCATTTAACCCCACAGGTTTCAAGCGTCTCACCACAGGCATCACAGCTGCCAGGGACTGTGTTAACAAAGACATATATTAAATACCCAGGCATTGGGGTATGTAGGGCATGAGTGAAGTACTTGTTCCATTAGAGGGTTACACATGACTATCCAAGGCATCAAATTCCTCAGGGTTTTCATTTTTTTTTCCTCCTGGTAGAAGCCCCTTTCAGTCCTCAGTTGAAAATAAACAGCAAATGAAATTAATGGTCTAATGAAATTTATGAATTCCTTCTTCAGAAGTCAGCATTTTGAGACTGATGGAAAAGCTGTGTCAGTTACTGCATTTTAGGATGAGCAGAATTCAGGTCAATACATTAGCCAAGGGAAGTACTTTTGCTTCCCGTCTGTTCACTTAAGTTTGCACTTACTTCATTTTTAAAACAACTTAAGGCCTAGGTTTACTCATCTGTGTCTTCTGAGTGACATAGTGTACAGAGACAGTGGGAAAAATGAATATGTTCTGGAGATTGTGGGAGGTTAGTAGTGAAAGTTAGTGTTTATATTTGTATTAATGGGAATCAGAGATGTACATTTCTGTGTGTTGAGATAATGAGTCCAATGAGAGAGACAAAATAATAAGTCCCCTGGGCGCTCCTTTTGTTTTCCCACAAAGCACCCACCACAAAAGATTTTTCTTCCATTTTGCAAATAATTTTAAGTTAATGTTTGAAAATATTTCTATTTGAAATGCTAGCTCTCCTCCTGTTTACCTGCTATTTAGGCACGTTTTAATAATTGTATTTAGTAATTTCCAAATACTGAATTTGCTTCTAGGGTAACATATCTTTTCTACCCTACCCATCCTAACGTCTCAAAAAAACAAAATTAGGCTTACAAAGGCTTCTTTTCCCCATTAAAAAAAAAATTAAGCATTTTTGAAGATTTGTATCAGTAACCAAATCTTGTTCTTTTGAATTCTGTAAAAGCTATTGCAGTTCTGGCCTCTGAAAGATCTTGTTATACCGCTTGACTATTAACAAAATTATAATTTACATAAATGTATACTTTTTCTCCTTCATGAAATAGATTATTTTTCCAGATATGTGAAAATTGGGCGCACTATCAATGCATTTTTTCTGAAATTCTTCCTAAACTTAATTGCAAAAGGAAAGAAATAATCCACTCCTTTATTTTTAGGGTGGAAAATTAAAATGTGTAAGCTCTTTAGAGCAGGAATCAGACCTTGCATTTGTAACACCTTCTTTATTAGGGCCTTTGGGTATTATAGCAAGATAAATACAAAAAGATAATGCAAGGGATGACAGCATTTTGCTGGAGGCAGCTACACATAATTGCTGTGGAAGGAGGGCTTATCAGAAACATGAGTGCATGTATGTGTTATGTATTTTAAAATAAGGTTTTTGTAGTGAATTTTGCAATGCATTTTCATTAAAAACTAGCAAGTATTGGAAATAAGTATATAAATTTTGCAAAGAAAGAGGAAATTAATTGATTCATTCTTTTTCTTATGTTTCCCCTTCTTCTCTGCCTGTTGTCTACTTCAAAAAAATAGTCACAAGGTTGTAAATATACAGCAAAAAATAAAATGTGGCCTCTAGAGCTCTCATCAAAGACTAGCTCACACCAAATATTCTAATGAGAGGTAAATGAACAATGAATCAAAACAGGATAACAAATATGTGATGAACTAAGGACAGCATAAATCAATAATTGCTCTCAAGCTCTGTGGAAATTATACTGTCTTAGGTTCTAGGAGGAGAGGAGACAATTTGCTGCAGTGTTTTGTGAACAGAGCTATCCTGTGGGATCAGGCTGCAGAGGACATTTCAGTGGGAGGAAGAGAGCAGTAGGAAGAGCAGTATGATTCATGTTCAGCATCTCAAGTGGAGGATAGAGCACAAGGATTGAATAATGAAACAAAGATGAGATATTCAGCATGCCAGGAAGGTTTCTGTTAGAGAGCTGTTAGAATTATTTAAAAAGGTTAGTCTATGAATAAACATGCTTCATCAAGGTCTCTTACACATGCAAAGGGAGATGCTAATGAATAATAAAAGAGTAATGGGGACTGGTGAAGAAATTAATGTTAATCTTATCCAAAGCAGATACAAATTAATATTGGAGAAACATTTTTGTAATCACTTCTCAAGGCAAAAATTCAATTAATGTGACTGAATCAATATTTCAAACCTTAGTCCCTTGAAAGTATACTTGTCTCTCTTCATATCAGCATGCTCTCCCATGTGATCAGCCTGTGCTATTCAAGTTAATATTCAGGGAGACTTGTTAATGGTCTATTTTTGTGAAATTTGGTCCAGTTCTATGAACTAAAATGCTGTGTTTCAAACTCACCTTGGGATATTTTCTGTTAGGAGAGCTCAGTTTACATAGGATAATTACTGTATAGAAAATAGATATTTGAGCCAAAGATAGTTTTGCTTTAAGCTTCGGGGTAATTTTTTTTCTTTTTCTTCCCAAGGATTATCTAGTACCCTCTCTTTGCACAGGATGACATGTCAGTGTATATGACACCACACTTCAGACGATGTACTGAAACAAGATCTTCTGTAATGCCTAAAAAGACAGAGGACAGAAAGGAGAAAAACAAATCCCAGAATAGAGGAAAAGTCTTCAACAAAAAATAAAAATTGACTTTTTAGAACAAACAACTCTATATGTCTCAACTTTATTGTAGCATAGGTCATTTTATATGTCTCTGATAGGCAGCCTCCCTCCTCGTGTAAAACAAATCTTGAACAGCAAAGATATCTTTGCAAAGATCACAGGAATTATGACCTAACTTGTGTACTTCAAAAAATAATACAAAATATCACAAAGTGTTGCAAGTTTCCATTATTTTATCTTTTCTCTCCTCATTGGTGAAGCCCCTAGATAAGGGGTTTTTTTCCACAAAGTGATCTTTCTTGTATACTATGTAGTATAAATGCCTGTCATATTTTGTTTAAGGTGTCAGGGAATTGGAAAAAGTCTATGAAACTAAATAGACTACCAAATAATAGCTTTGCAGCTCTGGTAGATTGCGCTGTTTATGTTGTAATGCCTTGACGCCTTGACAGGTTTATACAATCAGAGGTTCTAAAGCCTGTGATAGATTGGAATTGTTTGAAGCATGGTATGGTTGAAAAAATAGGCTTCCATCCTCTTGCTTTCAAAACCAAATGGCAACCCACTCAGAATCATCCTATTAAAGTAACTTCATGGACAATCTGACTTCTGTACTTTTAATAGCTAAAATATCATTCTCATAATGAAAGAAACATGAAATGGTTTCCATGCTGAATGAGCTCCCTAGATATTCTGGGATTTGTCTCATTATATAAAGCTTTTCTATCACCATTAAAATGCTTCTTCTCATCTTTCCTTCTCATCTGAGTAGAGAAATTTCCGTCAACAGCATTAGTCTGACTAAACCGGCACAACACTTGAAAGGGGCATATGCAGTAGATAAGATTACTTTTTTCTATTTATGTAAAAAATTATACACAGTGTCCCTGCTTTAAAATGGATTAGTATATGATGTGGACAGCATTCTATTCTCTCATTAGAACAGACAGATTACAATTTTATTTCTCTAAATAAATCTGGGTTAGGCAAGGAGATCAGTAATTTCAATGCAGCTGCTTCCACAATGAAAAAGAAATCATCTCTTGTGTATTCTTACCAGAAGCTGTAGGTAACTTCAGCATTCAGTGCTGATCAGAATAATTCCTTGCATTCTGCATCCTACCACATGCCTCAATAATTTTGTATGCAGGAAGGAATATTAAAATAATGAAGAAAAATGTTATTAAAATAATACTACTGAGAGAAAAAAAATAAAAAAAACCACAACAAACAACAAAACGCCTAAGGAATCTGGGGACAAACCTTCTACAAATATGTCCTGCATTTCTGTCCTTCTTCCTCCCTTTACGCCAGAGTTATTAAACAGCTTATAGGCCTGGGATGATGAAGATTTTATTTCAGCATATCACAGACTAGGACCTCATGTTGGAAACAACTCCTGGGCAGCAATAGATGAGCCAAGGGGGATCCCCAGACTAAAAAACAATCCATGAACTGTGATCTTCCATGGAAAAAGTCCAAATAGATAGCTACCACCTCTGTCTCCTGTTTTTTCTAGATTTCTATATCTCTGTGAAACTAAATTAAGGCAAGCATGAGATGATGGGTTTCTGTCTGTGCCACTCTATAGCAGTAGGGTTGTGTATTTTCACCACACAGGAGAAGCCAGGGATAAATTGACAAACTAATTTTCTACAGATCACAGCATAAAGTAAGTGACTAATGTTAGTTGCTAAATTACGCAATTCAGAAAGGTTTTGGTTTTCTGTTGGATATAGCCCTTAAACCCTGACTTATGGATTCAAGTTTATACACTGGGTCATTTTCCCTGCCCTGGAGTGAGTAGAATGGAATTTGATTCCTTCATGTCTCTAGAAATGGTGTTGGAGGCTTGGATTTTCCTGACAGCATAGACCTCTCAAAATGATGCAATCAGATTTCTGTTGATGCTTCTTGCTCAGAGATAATGTCATGCTCTGTCAATGCAGAAGAATAAAAAGAAGAGCTATACAGGTAAAAGAGGATTAAAAAAACGGAAAAAAATCTTTTTTTCATCTGAAACAGATGCAACCATCGGCCTTTAACAATTGCTGTTAAATTTAAAGAGAGTTCAGGTTCCAACACATCAGAATATAATATAGCCAAAATTTAGTGTGGTGTTAAGGTATGCTACTCAGAAACACATTCTGAATTTCAATTTGTCTTTTTTTTTTTTCTGAGAATTCTGCTATGTCTTTCACACCACAGCACTGTTCTTCAGTCATTATTATGTATCCTGCCATTGCATACTAAATTCCCACTTGGTTACTAAGAACAGTTTGCCCTAAGACATTTCCACAGCAATTATTATCAAGTCACAGGAACCATGAGAACTAGCAGAGTTTTCATAGAAACATAGCAATTAATTCTACTTGGAACAATGACAAAATCATTTGGAAATGTCTGAAAAAGGATAATACAGAAATGGCTTATTTGCAATAATATCACATTCTAGAGGCCTCTCTGCTATACTCTGTATTCAGTTTGCTCTGGTAATCACATGGAAACAAAACTATTGGATATTACTCAGTGAGTCTGACTTCAGTTAACCAGATTAAGCAATATGATACCCCTGAAGATGTAATCTTTTGCCCAGTACTGCAAATTTTTGAATCAGGGAAAAAAAAAAAAAAAACAAACCAAAAAAAGGAAGACAAAACATGCCCACCAAACAAAAATAAACCATCAAAGCCAACAAAAACCCTAAAACCCCACTTAGAGAAATAAAATGAACAAACAAAAAAAAACCAGAAAAAACCCCAAAAACCAAACAAACAAAAAACCAAAAACCAAACAAACAAAATAAGAAAAAAAAAACCAACACAAAAAAGAAAAGAAAAATGTATTTTCACAGAAAATATTCTACTGTCACTAAAAATAAGAGATAGAGTTATTCTGAGCCTATTTCTCTCAACAAAAATGCTAATTTCATTGGCTTACTTAGATACATTAAATGTTAAGAGAGATCTGCCTACAATAAGGAAATACAGATCAATCTAAAACAAGGTGTTTCCAGTTATTTGAGAATTTGTCTTGATTTTCCTGTATCCATCTGCCTCTCTAGCACAATGTTGATAATCCTGAAAAAGAGAGTGCGAAATGAACAGCTTAGCATGTTTTCAGGAACTGCACCCAATTTTCGTCCTGCTCTCCTGGATGAACTGGAATTTGGCAAGCTATTTAAAATAATTGTTAGGTTCCTTTGACCCTTTTGCAATCACCCCAAGAGACTGCAGTTTGTAGGCTGAAAAACAACCGAAGTCAGTGTCTTTCCTTCTATCATCAATGGAAGTACCTTCAATACATGAATAGATGAACAATGACCCCTTGCAAGGGGTGATGTTTTTCACTGGGAGGGGTGCTGGATACTCATCCAGTTTTGAGCCAATGCAGAATCCCTCTTTCATCTGCAGACAGAAATAGACATTTCCATCATATGATTCTGCACAATCCGTGTCCAAAGTTGAAGAGCTTATTTACTCTCATAAGGACGTAATAAATGTAGAGGTAACCTAGACAGCTAGCCCATTACATACCTTTTTGCAAGCACTTGAAGTTAGTCTAGAAACCAGTGACATGTAATAGGTTTTCCTGCAATTTATGAGAAATGTGGGTTCCTTCTTAAGTTCTGTGATCATTAAATGCAGGTTGCTGGAAGCAACTATTTCTTTTTATTAACTATTTAGCTAGCTTAAGCATCCTTGTGAGACTGGTTAACCTTTCAGAGTTCTGTGCTTAAACTGTTAATATGTTTGCACCCTGAATCAGATGCCTATATTAGTCACCTTGTTTGCAAATTGCAGGAAGACCAAATAAACTTTAAGGAGAATATTACAAAATAACAAAGGTGAACATTTTTAATGTTATTTATCAAAGTTACACAGACATGATAATTGGTGTTTATAAATAGAATGAATTAGATGGCTAACTCCATTAGATTTAGTGGAAATTAGATATTAAGGGACAATGGACAAATTCTCTTTGGTAGATTGTAATGTTAAATACATAATTGCAATGCTAGAAAAAAAAACCAAAACCAAAAAACTCCACTAATAGAAATATATACCAAAAATGGTAATTCTGTGGTGAAGGGAAGTAAATTATTAAAACCAAAACATAAAATCTGTAATTTGGTTCAGACCCAAAGATCTTAGTCCATTATCTTGTTTCTTACTATAGGAATAGCAGAGGTAAGCCTCTTAAATATATTCCCCCAGCTCCCATCAATTACTGCTAAAGGATTTTTTGAGCCAGAGAAAGTATCTTAATATTTGATAGCTCTTGATGTTGGGTTTTCTTCCCTCCCTCCCTCTCTCTCCTCTCCCCAGTCATGGATTTGTCTGCTCGCTTATTGAATTCCTGTGAATGTCTAGCATACACAATGTCTGGTGCAATACAGTTCCAAAGTTTAATTAGCCATACTATGAAAAACTTCTTTGCTCTAGCCTCCTGTGCTAGTTTCTTTTAAGATTCTTTGGATCGTATATTAGAAGAGACAATGAAAAATCATTCTGAGTTCATCTTCTCTATGATATCCATAATTTTGCAGACCTTTGTTGTATTTTCCAGGCTGAAGAATCCCACATTTTGATCATCCTTATTCCTTTTTCCATTTGCTAGTTCTTTTATATACTTTTTTTAAAATAGGGGAGTCACATAGCACACAGTATTCAAGATAAAAGCACACAACAGATTTATATGATAGCATGACAGTGCTCTCTGTTTTGTTCTGAATTTTTTCCCATTAAGTCATACCATTTGAGTTGTTTCTTGACTGCTACTAATCATTAAGTTGATATTTTCACAGAAACATATATAATTATTCAAGATGTATTTCCTGAGTAGCAATAGCTATCTCAGAGCCCATCATTCTGTATGTAATGTTAGAATTGTTTTCTCCTGTGTGCATCCCTTTGCATTTATCTACACAGAACCTACTGTATCATATTACACTGATTAGAAACATGAAGCGAATGTTCAATTATGTGGAAAAAAAAATATATAGCTTAGTTGTATTATAGAGGGTTATATAGATATTGAAAATTGTGTGTGCCAGATGAGGACTTAGTAAATCTGACTCTTGGCTTACATGAAACTCTTCCTTCATTTGTAAATATATGCTTACTAGACTAGACTGTAATTAGAAGCAATTACAAATTAAGACACAATAATACCCTACATATTAGCGCAGGGTTGTGTGTCCTTACAGATGTTTGTATGTGTAAAACTCCCATTAGTGTTAAAGCATTAGGCTATTGATTGGCTTCTTAAGTTAACTCTGCCACCCTTTAAACACAATCAAAAAGGGATTGTGATGTGTTTGCTTTATGAGAAAGGCACAAGCTTACATGAGTCATGCAAAAATTGGTAGGAAATCTATCATTATAGAAGTAGATCAAGTAAAATCTGTATTTTGGGCTTTATAGGAGATGGAGTTCACCTTACAATACACCGATAAATTGAATTTTTACAATGCTGTCTATACAAAACATCTTGAAACACCTTATATTAAAAATGCCTCAAACAAAAACTTAGGAATGTTCTGAACTTGAAATTGAGATGTGGGTCTTAAAATTAAATTGAAAAGATCTTTTTTTTTCCCCCAAAAAGCTGTGCTGACTTTACAGTTCTAATATCTGATAGAAGTGAATCCCACAATCAAGGAGTGTAAAAAGAAAAGAAAAAACCAGCATTGAAAGGATTTAGGCTAAACTAAGGGTCAGTTGGCAACCCCTGAACAGAAAACCCCAGTACAATGCAGAGGAGAATACTGATTCCTATAATTGAAAATGGATGAAAAACCAAGGTCATGAATTGCTTTAAAAAGAAAGAGGGTAGTTTCATGAAGCAGAGAGGGCAAAAAGCAGATGGGAAGGGATCAAGGAAAAAGTTATCTAGAATGAAGTCAAACCAGGGGAAGTCAACAGCATCTTGAAGGAGTTTTGACTTGAATGGAACAGAATAGGAAAACATATTTTATATTTTCCATCCCTTCACCCACCCCTCTTCAGGATGCCACAGTTAGGAGGAAAGGAATATACTTATTTCTTCCAAGAGGAACCAAAAAAAGGCAAATATTTCCTAGTTAAATGAGTGACAGCAAAGTATGAATATTAGCTAATAAAAGAGGGGACAAAAAAGGAAAAAAGGAGATAGGGATAGATGAGATAGATAGATAGATAGATAGATAGATAGATAGATAGATAGATAGATAGATAGATAGATAGATAGATATTGGGAAAGTAGAACTGTCTACTCTTAAAGAAAGCTTGTATTTAGGCCAATACAACAATTTGATTTCTACAGCTATAGCTCTTGTAAAAATATTACAGTCTGTCTGTCCAGCAGTTCATACTGGCAAGGCAGCAGCACCTATGAAAACCGACAGATTTTGACTACGTAGGTCACTCAAATAGTCAATTAAGAAAGTAGTGCAGAGAGGAATACATGTGTGTTCTTCATCTCTTGTGTTTTCATGTCCTGTCTAAATTTCATAAGCAAGTAGAGGTGATAGGGAGTTTAGAAATATTTGTGTTATTTTTCATAACTTAGCTTGAGCCAGACAGTTTATTTTTAAGACAAGAATTGACTTTGTGTCAAAAGACATCTAGATTTATATTCTGAATCTGAAGTTTTCAGGATGTGGCTTTGCACCTCACTCTGTGTACTTCACTTTGGCCATGAAATAAACTTGCCAATGTGTTTTTGACTGAAGCATGAGGAACATATGCTAGAGGCAATAATCTGAGCACTCATGCTGGCAGACAGGGTTTGAAGTTAAGGAGATCAGGGAGAAAGAAAAAGAGATCATTTTAAAGCCAAATGTTTCAAAAGTCATGAAGGTGTCTGTATGATCCTTCAAGCTGCTGTTGCTTAGCATCACTGAAAATCATATGGCTTTTTTATATTATTGTCTAAATACAGGCTTAGTTAATGATTTTGGGTTTTTTGCACACTCCATGTCCATAGTGGGACATATATAGGCTCTATATATGTATGTATATACTATATACATACACGTCAAGTTTTCTATGAGAAATCCATCTGGAGAACAGTATAAGCCATACATAAATGGGCAGGATCGGTATAAGGTGTTTTGTTTAGCTCAGGTCTCTTAACTGTAGTGCATTGAACACTTAATTATCAGTCTGCTTCATGAAAGAATTAGGAAGGCAAATGTTCTTTAATGACAGGTCAGTCTTTACTTTGATGCTTTATATATGACCCTAACTTTAACTTCCTTGGTTTGTACATTTGTCCCCTTGAAAATGACAGGTCAGATTTCTATTGAGCTTTCTAATAAGCAGTGTTGAGTCACTGAGCTGTTTCTGGGAGTGGAAGCAAGCCTGCTTCACCAGCACAGTAGCTTTTTGCACTTTTGCATTGTCTTTCGTGCTCACTCTCATTCATGTGGAACCACACTGGGTATCTAATACATCTCTGAGAGCAAATTACAAATGTACAAATTTTGTCCAACCAAAATCCTTTTTTCTCTGGACAGAACAACCTTATTTGTGCTAGACATTGGGAACATTCCCTGTATCATACTAACACCTTAAAATGTGCCCAGATGTTATCTGTAAGGGTGTTAGCTGACATGTGCAAAAGTTTGGCAGGCAGCTGGATTGCAATTAAACAGTATGAAAAATCATGTCCCACGTTCAGCCTTGAATCAGTGGACTACACAAGTTGGACTTGCTGTAATAGCCATAGTAGCAGTGTGAACATGCCTGCAGTCCACAGTAGCAGTTTTAGTGATCTCCGACTCAGCCACGTATGTGCCTTCTGTACAGCACCACAGGAATCTACAAATTATCAACCTAAATATCTCTACCTTAAGCGAAGCACTACCTAGAGAAATTAATATCATCATGATGTGGTCTGGCTCCTTACTATAGTATATACATAAATATTTATATTAGTCATAAATATTTATTTATTTATTTATCGTAAATATAGTAATATTTAACAGATTTTAGTGAAACAGTGAGAAAAAAAGGGATGAGTCATATTATTTATACTGTCTGAGGCCATGTATAACAAAAAGATGCCCTGCAAGCTGGGAACTATAGTCACATGTAATAACATATGGAAGAGCACATATGTTTGTGCACAGCCACCACACACTTTAGAAAAGCAAATTAAACAGTCTGTGCTATTGTACAGCTGTGAAGTGGGATGAGAGGCAGGAGCTGGTCAGTGATAGTCTGTTTAGAAAAGATACACCGTACTGGAATCGGAAGGTATTGATTGATTATTTCTCCACCCCATATACATTCTGAATACATGTAACAGCTTTAGGTTCCACTTATACCATCAGTTTATCACACAAAATCTATACCAATCCTCATAATTGTACTTCTCTATACAATGTAGACACATTCTCCATTCTCTTTAAACGGGGCATTGCCTCATAGGATGTTGTGGTGTTGTTCAGGAAAAAAAATGCATTAAATATTGAAACCAAATAAATAGATTCCCTTGATCTATCAGTTCAGATATATTGAGCTTATCTAAGATAGTAAAAGGCCCAGATCAGAGAATCTAAAAATATTTAAAAGTCACATTTAATGACACTTCCATAATTAAGAGAAAAACAATTGAAATTGTGACACACAGAATTAAAACAATAAAGTGTGGTGCTTTAAAACTTCACCAATGAGATACTTTCCTCCATTTCAAGAAGGAAAAAGGCATTTTTTATTAAATAAAATAGTGCAAGCAAGTAGCTTTCATTGAAGTTGTCCCCTGGTATGTAAATAGGCTATACATACTGATAACTGCCACAAACTATTACAGTATATTGTGAATCTGGTAGTGTTCTATGTATGGTCAGTATGGCTGAAAGAAAGGTTGGAAAGATAAGTTCTCTGTTGAAACTGGTAAATGGCTGGTTTCTGGGGTCTGGGGAGGCTGTTTCAATTTCTGTAAATGGGGAAAGTAACTTCAGGTTCAATGGTTTATTCAGGTGTATGTTGCCTCTGTTAATATTTTTTTTTTTTCAGATCTCAAGGGATGACAGTCAGTCATGTCTCAGTGCAGCTATTGCCTGGCACACTGAAGGTACATTTTGACTGCATTTTCTGTTGCCCAAAAGTGACCTATCCCTGCAAATGAAGCACATTCTCACCTCTCCAATAGAATCATAGAACCACAAAGTCACTCATGTTGTTAAAGACCTTTAAGAGCATCAAGTACAACCCGTGTACCTGTACATCAAGTGCAACTGAGTAAACTCAGAACTGCCAAGTCCACCACTAACCCATGTCCCAAAGCACATCTTTTAAATACCTCCAGGGGTGGTGACTCAACTGCCTTCATGTTCAGCTGGCTGTAAACCAACATTCCCGAGTCCTTTTCCACCAGTCTTCCTCAAGCCTGTAGCATATCTGTGACCCAGCTGCAGGGTCTGACACCTTGCCTTGCTGAACCTCATGCAACTTGCCTTAGTCTACTGATCCAGCTTTACCAGCTCCTTCTGCAAATCCTTCCTCCCCTTCAGTGATCAACACTCCTGCATAACCTGGTGTTGTTGGTAAACTTGCTGAGGGTGCACCTCATCCAGATCATCAATAAAGATGTTAAACAGGACTGACCACAGCACTAGGATCTGGGGACACCAGTTGTGACTGGCCACCTATTGGATGAGGCACCATTCACCACCACTCCTTAGGCTCGGACATCCAGACAGTTTTTAACTCAGCAAAGGATGCACCTGTCCAAGCTGTGGGCTGCTGTCTTCTTCAGGAGAATGCTGTGAGAACTGATGTCACTTTACTAAGGTACACGGAGACAGCATCCAGAGCCTTTCCCTCATCCTCTGAGTGGGCTATCTTGTTATAGAAGGGGATCAGGTTGATCAAGCAGGACCTGCCTTTCCTAAACCTTTCTGCATATTTTTAGGGTGTGAATATATGAAGAGATGAAATCTTCTCAAAGGGAGGTTAATAAATCTTCTTTGGGAGAACTGAGGTTTCTCATACTGTAAAGAATTGTTCACTTCTTTATAGTTTGCTTCTTGTTTACTTCTTTACTTTATTGTACTGCAAAGAAGAGTTCTTCAAGAAACACTACTATGGAACAACAAACCAGCTTGTGAAAGATGCTGCTTAGCCAGAAGGCTGTAAGTGACCTACCTCCTGGGTGAGAGGGTATATGAGTTACTAGTTCAATGTCTTGGGCAATGAGTAATGGAAGTTTATGTGAGAGCATGACAAATATGCAGTGGGAGGAAAAATGATGTGCGCTTGAAAGACTTTTTCTCAGCTTTTTAACATGAAAAAACCTCAAAGACCTCTTTCACTTCTCTTGTAAATTTAAGAAGAGTGCTTACTTTTGACTGACTTTTCTCTTTTTCAATTGTGTTTGCAACCTAATTATGACATTCAGAGAACAACAGTGGAGATAAAAGTCTACTGAAAGTAGATGAAAATCTGCTGAAAACATTATTTTATCCATAGCAATAAAAATGAAAAAACCTGAAGATTGAAGAAGAACTTATGATGCTGAGAAATTGGTCAATAAAATAGGAGGGGCAGAAAAGGACAATGAGGTGTGGAATAAAATCTGCAAGAGGGAGGCATAAGTAAATTATGACTATTCAGCATGAAAAGGTGATGAGCTAGAGATATGAGAAGCAGAGAGAGGACTGGTAGACCATAACAGCTCCCTGTCTCTTCCAACACAAAAGACAGAAGTTATGAAGTGAAGCTATGAGGATTAAGTTTCAAACAACAACAACCAACAAAGGAAAAAAAAACCCAAGAACTATTTCTGCAATCAGTAAGGACAAAAAATGTATTGTGGATGCAAGAAATTCACCTGGGTTCAAAGAGAAACTAGACAAATACTTGGAAGAGAGATGCTTAGGGGGTTACTGGAAAGACATCAATAGCCAGCAGAACATCATAAGGAAATACACCTATGTATTCAGACTTACCTAGGCATGCATCTGGGATCCACCTGAAGACGGGGGACTGGGCTGGATAAACCCCTGGGCGAAGCTAGCGTGACCATTCCCCTGAATATCATTCAGCCAATTCACCTCGAACCACCATTATCAAAGTGTATCTTTTCAATCACATCCAACACAAATTATTTCCTGCCTTTATCCTCCCTGTTCCCTCAGTTTCAGAGTGGCAGAACATAACTGCAGTAGAGCAGGATTAGATACGGAAGCCACCCATCCACCTGTGACACACATCTTTGGGCCTTTTTCTGACCTTTTCTTATTTAATTACTCTTCTGTGTTCATCTCTTTTCCCATTAAGGGTCTTTCTCTTTTTCTCTTTATTTTTCTTTTCATTTGGGGGGTGGGGAAGAGATTATGGTCTTCTTTCTTGTGAAGGTTTCATTTTTATCAGGAAAATTTTAACTAGTTTTAGGCTTCTTTCCTTAATATATTCATTATTGTTATTGATTTCTATTTGCTTATATTTTACTAAATCTTCTTATGCCTAGGATCCTTTCCCATTAATTCTGCATTATCCCAGGAAAATATTTTTGGGGAGTAAATGAAAAGACTTCACAAAACCTCCCTGGACCTATTTAGCAAATAACACTGGATTTTTAGGTTTGGATCTAAATTCAGCAATCTCACACCTTATTTGAGGACTTGCCTATCCAAGCTTTAATTCACTTCGTGCCTCTGTGTGCTGGTGACTAGAATGTGTCTGAATATTTCTATATAGAAAGCAAATCTGTGATTGCTCTTTTTTCGGAGAGTCATGAGGCCATTCTGCTCTGATATCACTCAGCACTTGTATAGCCTCTGTATCCCTGTGCTGAGTCTGATTTAGCATCTTACAACAAGGCTTACTTTGAGGAAATTTCATTTTGTCTTGGACTTCAGTGCTTCTGGTGTCAGTGCTTCTGGTGGTCTTGAAGTCAGGCAGAGTCTGCTATATCTGACCATAAAAGTTTGTAGACAGACAATTCTGTCTGGAATAGCAAGGTACAAGGTTGTTGTATGGCTCCCAATAAACTTTCTGTCCTTGCCTACTCTGTTACATGGAGAATTTGTTCAGCTTCAAAGTGTGAGTTACAATGGAATAAAATACTTTGCCACGAATAAACATCTCTATTTGGAAGATTCTTTTTAGAGACACTCTCTTCCAAATCTTTTTAAATATTGATGCAAATGTCTGGGCTTATAGTTAAAGAAGAAAAGGAGTTTAGATCTAAAAGCAGAACATCTTGTATTCAGGTCATTTAAGAATATTGGTAATTATTTTTATGCATATTCTAATTAAATATGTATGTATCACTTTAATTTCAAATAGCACTTCATAGAGATTTAAAACCCAGACTTTCCCACCCTGGAGTTTACATCAGACAATACATCAGGAGCAGAGATGAAAGAATGTGCAATGCAAGATGGGGTAAGTCCTACTACAAAGATAATGAGAATCTCATGCTGTTGTAAATGAAACATGGCAAAGCCACTGGTTTAATTTAAGAATGTGGAAGGCATGAGGATGAAAAGCAGATAATGATGGAAAGCTTAAGAAGAGGAGTTTGAAAGAAAAAGGGTGAGCACGAGCCCTTCAGCAAAGTATATCTCATATGAGGGCAACGTCTTTGAAGTTGCTCCAGTCATTAAACCAGGGCTAAGCTTGGCCTACAAGACTAGAATAGAGCTCTGACACCAAGCCAAGGTTCTGTGCATAAGTAGGTACAGCCAGCAGGACATGTATTGTAAATGCTAATATTGTCTTCTGAGAGTCTGGAAGTGCTGGCTAAATCATTGGCCAAAGGGTGCAGGGGGCTCACCACTTGAACATGCCAGCAAGTTTCCAGACAGAGGAACAGACAGACAGACAGCTGGACTGCAGGTGGTGGGTGGGAGCAGCGTGCATTGTGCCAATTGCTGTTACTTTCTGAATCTGATAGACCTCTCTTAATGAGAACTACGCTTGCATGAGTGAAAAAGCTGAACTGTTGCTGAATGTCACTTAGACAAAATGCAGTGATATCTGATCTGCTTTTTAATACACATGCAGTGTGTATTAAATTGAAACAGTCTTGCTGCCCATCACTGTAGGGCTGCGAACCCTGTGCCTTGCTGAAAATTTTGTGTTCTTTTGGGAGTCTCATACTTTTTGATTGGAAAAGATCTTTCTGACAAGATTGAAATTCTTTTTATGTCCGGAGTTTATAAAGGGACTCAGTAAGTTTCTCTGTGGTTTCTAATCTTCCTTTTGCTCATATAATTGACCCTAAAAAAGAGAAAAATATAAAGCAGAGATTGTGGAAAAATACTACCTTTATAGAGGATTTTAGGAAGCATTTTATTTCTCATCTTTATTTTGGGAGAGACATAGGTAGACACAAAAATGGTCAGTCAATTATTGCAAAGAAAACAGTTTTCTTTGAAAAAAGTAAAACTTTGGGGTTTTTTTTTCATTATGGAGTACACTGATACATAATTTGTTTCTTTGAAATGTGCATCCAGCATCATAATTCTAATAAAGTGCTTTTTTAAAATATTTCATTGCTTTGTATTTATTGACCTGATATAATACAACACAGTATTTATTGTGCTGAGGTTTTTTTTGATACACTGCATGAGCAGCTTCACAATGCAGTTATACGAGTGATTTCTTGCAAAGAGTGGATGTGTTCATCAGGTGTTTACGACCCCAGCTTGCTTTATTTCTAACAGGCATATAACAGCACTTGGAGACAGTGCATATAGACAAACACAAACACAAATATAGAAAATATTTCAAATATGCATTTCCCACTCTCTCTCTGTCTACATTCTCGTCTAGCCTGGAGGCACTTGGAAGGATATCACTAGGGCTAACAAAAAGTGTTCAACAAATCTGAAAATACTTGAATTCTTGCTCAGTTGAAGTTCAGCTCAGTTTCATGTGTTTATAAAAGACAGGTCTTGCCTGAATCACCTGATTTCTTTCTAAGCTAGGGTAACCCACTTAGTGGATGAAGGAGAGGCTGTGTGTGTTTTCTCCCTAGACTCTAGCAAAATTTTTGCCACCATTTTCCACAGCATTCATGGCCTGGATGGTTTCACTGTTCACTGCATAAAAAACTGCCAGAGAATGGTGGTGAATGAAGTTACATCCAGCTGGCAACCAGGCACTAGTGGGGTTCCCCAGGGTTCAATACTGGGGCCAGTTGTGCTTCATGTCTTTCTCAATGATCAGAAGGAGGGGATTAAGTACATCCTCAGGCAGCTTGCAGGGGACACCAAGTTGGGCAGGTGTGTTGACCTCCTGGAGGGAAGGAAAGCTCTAGCCTGAAGAAATGGAGGCTCAGGGGGCACCTCATTACTCTCTACAAAAACCTAAAAGGAGTTTATACCAAAGTAGTTGTTGGTCTTCTTCCAAGTAACAAGGGATAGGATAAGTGGAAATGGTCTCAAGTTGCACCAGGGGAGGTTTATATTGGATATTAGGAAGGATTTCTTCACTTGTTAGTGGTGGACTTTTCCATGTTAGGTTAACAGTTGGAATTTATGACCTTAAAGGTCTTTTCCAACCTTACAGATTTTATGATTCATGAGCTATTGGTTATGCATGAGCTAGATCTTCATAAGTATTTAGGTTCCTAAAGTCAGTGAAATACTTTTTTCCCTTAGATTCATAAAAATGCTGAATACTAAAGTACAACCTAGCTTAAATATAAGTGTCTATATTCAGGAAAATCTGTCAAAACTATACAAGTTTCTGAAAAGACAAAACAGCCATTCTGGGAAAAGTTTCTGTGTTAGTGGTACTGTTGCATAGTGATAAAACTACATGTAGTGAGTTTGGATAGATAACCAGCTCAGTCTGGTTATCTAGGCTCCCACTTAAGTGCAGTAAGGCTCAGTGTTGCAACACCTAAAATGGAGTAATTTCTGACTTGTAATTTTAAATTGAAGAATCTTAACAGCTGACATACTTGAATGCTTGGATATTATTTGGGCACACCAAAAAGCAGAAACCTGTCTAGCCTTTCTGGGCTTAAAACCTCTCTTAAAATGGCATGTAGAAAACCCCAGTCAAGTTGTGAGTTAAAAACTGTATTTTGTCATTAGGTGCTGACATCAACATTTTTACTTACAATTAGGTAAACATGACCTGATTTTTGTATAATAACTTAAAACACTCAGCAAAAAGTCCCAGGTGAAGAAAAGTCCTAAAAGTTCACAAAAATCTCAGCTTATGGAGACTTAAACCTGTAAATATCACATTTTATCTGTCATAAAACCATGGAGCATTGAAGATGAATGGATATCCTGCCTGTTGAAGATGAGCCTTTGAGAATGCAGAATTTCTGACTCCAAAAAGGATAAATAAGTCAGATCTTTTCTCTGTTCTTGCTGTTGAGCTACCTGCCTAGAACGTGCTAAGTAAAAGAAAAGTTGCTTGAGTTTTCCTCCCAGAAATGTTTATGTGCTTTACAAGATACAAATATTGAATATTAATCTTTCAATTAAAAGCTTTTTTTTTTTTTTTGTGGCATAACTTAGATTTTCCATTGCATCTTTCCTAGGTACACACAGCCAGAACCTTCCAGATAATGAAAACAGACAAGAAATGTAAATACTCCTTTATGCTTGCTAACTTCAGTGTGTATTACAGAGCATGTCCTGAATCTTGGTGCCACCATCTTCATCTGATGGCATCTGGGATGCGTACCACGTTATTTGACTCTGAAATCAAGGTACAGGAAGCTGATGTACATCCAAAGTGTCTCCCCAGTATGAAGTCAGACTGCAGTAAGGAAGCATACTTGGTGGCAGCATGCCTGGATTGCTTACAAGAAATAGCCTGTGTTAAATGGAAAATTGAAACAGGGAAAATTTGGCCTAGGGGTGTAAGGGAAATTAATTAAAAGTCCATCTTAACTGCTGATTCAAGATTTGATGGAATTATCATAGAATTATATATTGGCCTGAGTTGGAAGGGCCCTGCCATGGGTAAGGACACCTTCCACTAGACCAGGTTCGTTAGAGCCCCATCCAACCTGAACTGAAATACTTGTGGATGCCTCAGGGATGAGGCATCCACAACTTCTCTGAGGAACCTGTGTCAGTGCCTCATCACCCTCACAGCAAAAACTTTCTCCTAATATCCAACGTAACCAACTCTCTTTCACTTTGAAGCCATTCCCCCGTGTGCCCTACGTGCCCTTGTAAATAGTCTATCTCCATCTTTCTTGTAGGCTCCCTTCAGCTACTGGAAGGCCACAATTAGGTGACTCACAGCCTTCTCTTTACCAGGCTGAAAAAAAACCAGTTCTCTGAGCCTTTCCTCATAGGAGAGATGCTCCACCTTTCTAATCAATTTGGTGGCCCTCATGTGGACTTGCTCTAACAGGTCCATGTCCATCCTTTGCTGTATCCCAGAACTGGATGCAGCACTGCAGGGGGAGTCTCACCAGAGCAGAGCAGAGGGGCTGAATCCCCTCCTTGCCCTGCTGGCCACACTGTTTTTAATGCTGCCCAGAATATCTTTGGTTTTCTGGGTTGCAAGTGCAGATTGCTGGGTAATTTCCAACCCCTTATCCACCCCAAGTCCTCGACAGAGCTGGTCTCAATCTGTTCATCCTCAGCCTGTGTTGATATTGGGTATTGCCCTGAGCCAGGTGCAGCGCCTTGCACTTGGCCTTGTTGAACCTCATGAGTTTCCTATGGGCCCACTTTTCAGGCTTGTCTAGTTTTCATTGGATGGCATCCTGTCCCTCAGGTTTGGCAACTGAAACAATCATATTGGTATCATCTGCAAATTTGCTGAGGATGCACTCAGCCCCCCTGTCTATTAAAGAAGGTATTAAATAACACCAATACCTATACAGACCCCTGAGGGACACCACTGATCTCCGTTGGGACTCTGAGCTGTTGACCACTACCCTCTGGGTGTGACTGTCCTATCACTTTCTTATGCATCTAAACAGTTTACTTGCAAATCTATTTTCAATTTAGAGAGAAAAAAATTGTGGGGAACATGCCAAAGACTTTACAGGAGTCCAGACAGATGACATGTGTAACCCTTCCCTTGTCCACTGATAATCTCCTGATATGTATTGATTGCTCCTGGGACCAGCTTGTAGACTTTGTGTTAATTTTGCTGATGTATTTGTATTTAATACATGTATTTAATACATGTACACATTGAATAAGTTTATAAATGGCTTAGAGTTTTAATTGATTAATAATGGAAAATACTGAAGAAGTTAAGAACTGCTCTATAACCACCAGAGATACCTGAAAGACACACAATTGTTTGAAGGATAAGACACTGACGACACATTTAAAAAACTTAGTATTCATTGCTGCAGTGTTCATTTGATGTGAAATGACAGAGCAAAAGAGAAACAGTCCAAAGAGGGAAATAAGAATTCTTATATATTTGGAAAACTTTCACTGGAAGTGAGATCAAAAATATTAAGTCCATTTAGTTTATAGAAGAGATGAATAAAAGGTGGAAGGCTAGAGTTGTATATAATAACAATAATAATAGTAATAACAATAATAATCTAGTGAATGACATCCCATTTGTTCACACTTTTGTGTCCCTTTTACATAACTTAAAACTGGTTAATACCTACAGAAATTAACACCACTAGAAGAATTTTGCTGGAGATTTTAAAATATTCTTAGTGCATGCTAAGCTATCAATTTCACATTTCCAGTTGGTTTTAATATTTTTCCTGACACAAAAATTTGAATTTAAATGAAAATATATCTTAATGGCAATTTATTTTTTCATGACCAGCAAGTATCTGCAATGAAACTTTAAACTTTGCATTTTGTGAACAACAAATATTCAAAGCTTTTATTTGTCAGAAAAAGTTAATGTCATTATATTTCTAAATAGATGAAGCAGTGGTGAAGAAAACTGCAAAGCAAATATGAAATTTAATAATAGCTCTCCAACAGCTTGCCCTCAGATTGTTAGGAATTCATTAAACAATGGTTGAGGAGAACAGACAATTAAATTATTCTCATATGAAGTATCTATCCATATTATGAATATTGCATATGGCAGTACACATTTCTGAAGGGAAGTAGCACACAAATTTCATTTGAGAGAATCAGCAAGAGGTTTGATTTCGGCCTCCAGATATATCCTTCTTTGTTTCACAGACAAAATAATAATAGCAGTAATACTAGTAATAAAAGCAACAATAATTAGGATGCTAATGTATAAACAAAGTTAACATACAGAATCATAACACAATATAACCTTCTGCAGAAGAAGAAACTGTACATGGAAGATTACACCAGTGACCTGACAGATATTTCAGATACATATTATCTGTGCACTTATAAAGGGTAAAGGAAGGACTGGTAAAATGTTCTGGCAGCATTAAAAAAAAAAGGTCAGTGAGATTAAAAGGCAGCCAAAACAAACATAAGTAGAATTTACAATGCTGTATATTGTGATGTGATGTGTAATGAACATAAAATGGTGTGAGAAGTCTGTCATATACTGGCATTCAATCTTGTTGTCATGTTTCACTAATTTTGAAGTTGACTTATGTCTGATGACACTAATGGAAAAATAATCTGAGAAAATAAAATTTCTGCTTTATTGGACTTCCAGATGTATACATCATGGATTTAGATGGCATCAACTAAGCCATTGAAAGTGACTGGTAAATATTAAACAGCTTATCTAAAATTTCTTTTAAGAGTATTTTGGAAAATGGAATACAAAGAACACTTTATGTAGTGCTTAAGTCTAAACCTATTACACCTATTACATCAGTTAAAGATTATAATTTTCTAATCATTAAATTATTGATCTACAGCTAAGATCAAGATGACCAAAAGTAATATAAACTCCGTATTCAGTAATATATTCAAAATATATTTGAGGTAATATGCACCTAAATCAATGCTTTCAGAGGAAAGGCTATGTGGAAATCTCTATTATGTCTATTGTGAGGATTTGCTCCTATTGTATCCAGATACAGAAAGTTGATGAACACAGAGAACAAACTTATTGTTGCCAGAATTGCTGCTAGTAAAGTCCAGGGTAAGGAAGCAAAAAGGGCCTTTGCATGGTATCCACAGATGTTTAATTCAGCTGCCCAGTAAGATGTTTAGGGTCCAAGGCACCCTCATGGGGAGAGTACAGGTTTCCCTCTCCCAAGTGACCCGGGGGTGAACCTGATCTCGGGGCAGTACAAAGATGAGGGCCAATCAGGGAATAGGGAGGGAGTGGCTCAGGGACATAGGAACAAGGGAAGGAGCCAATGGGGTCTTAACAGCTTTTTGAGGGAAGCTTCTTGTGTCTCCCCAGCCTAGGGGATGCCCCTCAGGGTCTCCACACAAACTAGTAATCTAAACTCTGAAGTCTGACTTTTCAGGTTCTAATTCAAAACATAAATGGTGTGACCATCTGACAACTTGATGGGATATTATTAATAAAAATGCTTTGATCTCTTAAAAGGCCAGAGATTGGATCCAGCCTATGGAATCTATTAGTCCATGGCATCAGGTTTATTTCAGAGGAAGCAAGAGAAATAATCAGGACAGTGACTGAAGATCCATGTTTGTATGTTTCCTACCATGGTGCACACTTCAAGAACTGCCTCAGTAGCTTCTCTTGATGACTCCTTCTGCTTCTCTGCCACTTTTATACCCTTATGCCAGTGCTCTGGATATTCAGCTGTGTGTAGCCACAGCAAAATGTCTTAGCATGTTTTCCCAGCAGTCTTCATGGCATCACAGTCTGACTGAAATTCTAAGGAGTGACAGATTGGCAACTTCCAATTTAGATGTTGAGATCCAGATTAGGTTCAAAACTTCAATGGCTGTCCTATTTCTTATATAAATCTAAAACTTCCTAGGCTGTCTCTTGTTTTACTACAAAAAACATTATTTACCCTAGACTTGACAAATGCAGTATTGCTGCATTCATACTCATTTATAATTATTATTTTCCTAGCTTGTCACTTGATAATGCCACGACCCTAACATACCTTTCCTGGTGCCTCCCTATGTGGCTGAGTTAAACTAGTTTCCCACGCTTCCTTTATTTCATTATTATTTTTTGCATTTCTCTACTCTGTGTATTGCCTTTTATTTAATATCAGTAAAGTCATTAAGACTTGCTCTATGTATTGGCATACTCTGTCCACCTCCACTACAGACTTATTATATTTTCAGAAAAGCACCTTAACAATTACTTTTACCTTCAGGTTGCAGGGGTATGGCAATGTATGACTAATGTGCACCAGTAACACCTGAGAGCCTTTTGGCTTTTTTAGGCTGTGTTTTCAAAAGTTTAACTGTTCTAAAATGTTTTTATCTAGGCAGACTTCATTTTAAGCAGAACGATGATGTGCTTGTTCTGCTAATTGAGGTAAGTTGGCATCAGGTGCAGGGATATTCATGCCAGCTGCGCAAATGTTGTCTGTACTGGTGATACATTCTCATTAAAGAAAAAAAGAACCAAAAACCTGTGTGTGCTCATCAAAGCTAGAATGCACTGAGTAGACGCAAGGCAGGTTGATGTTTTTAACCTGGTTCAAGCAACCAAGAAATCCTGCCACCCCTGTGTCTGGGTGTAGGCCAAGTAATGAAAATAAAGTATGCCTTGTGCTCTCCTATCCTTTCGTTGCATAGTGTCAAAGAGGAGGGAATGTGATTCTCTCTTCTATTCAGGCATGGATTTGCTGATGATGGAGGAGGAAAGGCGGGGAGAAAGAATATTTAGCCTATGGGTTCCTATTGCTTGGTGTGAAGCTCATGCTCATCCACTGTGTGAGACAGCTGTCAAGGTGCAGCCTATCAGTCTGGTTGAACTCAGAGAACACTTTGCTTCTTTTCAGTTCCAGCATCTGGTCTTAAATATTGGATTATAGATTCTTTGCTTATATATCAGGAGAGGAAAAATCAGTCTTCAGGACAATGAATCAGGAGGCAATGTACACAATTTACTCTTGACAGAAGGCAAAGGAAGAAACATAAATGTTACAGCTCTAGGACAAAAATCAGGCCTTCACAACCACACTCAATTTAGACTCCTGTCCTGAATTTTCACCAGAAGTCAAGGCAGTCTGGATATCCAAGGAAACGAGTCTCCCCAGTATAAGAAGGTCTAAATTAATCATCACGTCTGCACACACTTCTGAAAGTGCTGGAGTGAGTCCTTGGGAAGAATGTCAAGGGAAAATATCTCAAGGTCTTTGACAAAGGATTTTCTCAAAATACTGTTTAGAGAAACCTGCCAGTATTAAAAAAAGAAAAAGCAGGGATAAAAGAGTGAAAGTAATTCCAATAACCAAATTTTGAGAAAATTTATTAGTGTTGTTTTATCACCAAAATAGAAGGATTAAGTAGGGTTCTCATTTACATGAAGATATAAAACTATATTCTACTGTAAAGTTTGAATAAACGAATAATCTTCAAGACGTATGAATCCTTCTGTCTTATTGAGCAAAGCTTCAGTTGGTGTACTACATCCAGTTTTGGTAGAAGATGGGGAGGAATTTTGTTTTCCCTGCACTCTTTTCACATGAATATCCAGAACTGTTGAAATCAGCTGCTGTTTAATGGACTGTAATATTTCAGGTTGTTTAGCTTAGAGATGCAGAAGGCTAAAGCTGACAGAAGAGAGGTAGGACATACTAGAAACATTGATTTCTGTCCAGATAGAAGAAAATAGAAAGACGGAAATGGTCAAGTGAATGTAGTACTATAATTCTCCAAGTCCCAAAATACTGAAACTGGGATGGATACTCAGTGGAAGCAATAGGAGACCAGTTAAAAGCATAAGAGAAGGAACATTTTTGCATGGTGGGCAGTAAATGCCTGGAACATTCTCCTGCAGGAGAATTTAGTGGCAGTCAGAATCAACCAGATCAAAGAGGGATTGAATAAATGCCCAGTTAGCAAATCCATAAAGGGATGCTAAAAGGACTAGGGAAGGGATTTTCCCTCTCCAATCCCAAGTACAATATTTTTAGATATAAGAGAAGTACATCGGGATGAGATGCAGAAGATGAGCAGGCTTACATACTTTCTTTGAATAGGTTTTCTCATTGCTATTGCCTGAGACAGAGTACTGGACTAGAGGTACTATTACTCTGATCCAATAGATATTTTATTACATTTTTAAGGTAGATTTGCATTTTATCCATTAGAGGACTTAAACAAAATTAATCCTTTCTCTCTCTCTCACCTGAAAATATATTTTCATGGTAACAGGGTATCTTTTAACAATTTGGGTTATGGAATGTTCACATACTCTATATGGATATATAAGCAAAGACAACAATATTGCTAGTTCAAATTTAATTTCTTTAGACAGTTATATTCTGATGGATTTTAATTTTATGGATTAGGACAAATCAGACCAGGGGGCCTGCTATTCTTCTTTCAATGTTATTTAAGGCTAGGCAAGCCTTGGAGTGCATTAATCTTCTGTGAGTCCACAGGGAAGAGAGCACATTTTCCAGGCTACTGGTGGAATTCATCTCTCTGCAGAGGAGATTTTTCATTGCCTACTCACTGAACAGCCTAACAAGGAATGGAGTGGGCTGCAAAGCTATCAATGGATTCTGGAAGTGTGCCTTGCCCAGAAATCACATTTGAGCATCTTATGATCCTTCTGCACAAAAACAAATAGAAAATCCTACACTAGAGATTTTGATCAAAAGTAAAGTGGTTTTATACAAAGATATATAGGTCTGCAAACTGATCCCTCCCTTATTTTCAGTCTCCATACTGGACTACCCCTCTTAGCTGAAATACGAAAGAAACTTGTCCAACTACTGCAGCCCTTGGGATAGAAAATCCTTAGTAATTTGTCCAACATTTTAATGTTAATAGAAAATCAGTGCATTCAACTAATGTAACAGAACTGTGAAAGAAAAACCATGTACTGCTGTTGCTAATGGAAAAAACTACTGGCTTCCAACATAGAGAGTATATATTTAATCTCTTTCTGACTGCAGTTTCTGAAATTGCTCTTGCCATTCTTAATTTTATAGTGTGCAATGCCTGTGCTCAGATTCAAGATGGAACAAGTTAAGAGACTTCAACTAGTCTGCATAGCTCTTTTGAGTGAAAATAACTCATTATTTGAACTGTGTAATGCCACTGATTTATGATGCCAATATTATATGGTGGTGTATGTCACCATTGCTGTGGTTACCACATGTCACAGCTATTATAGCAGAAATCTCTTGCTGCTAACAAAGCTGAAGTAGAAGATGGGGAGGAATTACCATGAATGTTAAACCCTACAGCCTGGTGCAAAGGGTCCTGGAACAGATATTGTAATGGATGTACCTTTAAATTTTTGCAACCCATGATTTAAATTGCATGCTGTAGGAAATAGTGTAGCAGGAACCACCTGGACTGGGAGGATGAGACTCCCAAGAAGCAGTGCAAGAGGGGCAGTGATCTGACCTGAGCTAGTTTTGGTGCTCCATAATGCTACACAACACACAGAAATCTCCTGTCTGGAGTGGCAGCCATAACAGATGGACACCAATGTCATGGACTAAACAAACTCAATGGAAATTTGTATGAGTATTGTATTTTATGTTAATTTTATGGGCATTTCACAGGGGTGGTGCATAAATTATGGGAATGACACCTGTGTATGTGTATGTAAAAGGATGGAGTGGGAGGTGGTGATTCTTAGGGATCTGTTTTATAGTGTGGGATGTGAACATGATGTAAGTGGTGTGGAAAAAGGGGTGAATACTGCATTGGTTTTTGTTGCATCGGTCTGGGGAATGGTTTTCCCCGCCCCCCTCCCAGAGACCCCCGTAGCTGTAACCATGTTAGTCTAACCCTTCCTTCCTTTCTGTACCCCATTGGCTGGGAGCCAAGTATCCCTTCCTGAACAGGAGTCTAGATAATGCCTTGTCCCTTCCCTGTTCGTTCTCTTTCCCTCTTCCCACCTCATCCACTGGGAATCTCCAGGAATAAAGCCTTGGACCACACTGGGGGTTAGAGCCTCGTTTGAAACCTTTAGCCTTAACCCTGATTTATTTCCCCCAAAAGCTGTCATATCTGGGCTAGTCTAGTAACATCACGGGGGCAGCGGGGGAGATACAACAGGTTTTGGCTAGGATGGAGTTTAGTTTCTTCATAGTAGCTTGTAAGGTGCTGTGTTTTGGATCTATGATAAACACTGTAGATAAAACAGAGATGTTTCAGTTATTTCTGAGAAGTGCTGACACAGAGTCAAAGCCTTCTCTGCCTCTCACACCACCTCACCAGTGAGTAGGCTGGGAATGCACAAGTGGTTAGGGGGCACAGCCAGGACATCTGCCCCTAACTGATGAAAGGGATATGCCAGACACCGTGACATCACACTCAGCAGTAAAACTTGGGAGTGGAGAGAGGTTGGATGTGGTGGATATTGCCAAGGAACTGGCTGGGTGTTGGCCTGTTGATGCTGAGCACGTGGGGTCTCTTACATAACGTTTTGTTTTTGTTCCCCTTTATTGGTTTTGTTTTGTTTGCTTTGGGTTTGTTTTCTTTGGTTTGAGGGTTGTTTTTTAGTTATTAAACTGTCTTTATCTCAACCCATGACTTCTCTTACTTTTATCCTTCTGATTCTTCCCTCTAGCTGACTAGGAGAGAGTTGGAGGGAGGCTGTGTGCTGCTTAGTTACCTATTGAGGTTAAACTGTGTCAATGGAATGTACAGAATCCAGGTCACTTAGAGACTTGACTGACCTGAACACCATAGATTATGAAACCTTTATTATCTCAGATTATATTGCTTTTCCACAGAAGTGCCTGTCATTTATGTTATGACTGCTTACATCTCTACATCAACTTAGAATACCTGCTAATACATGCTACAGAGCTCCCAGTGAGAGTGATCAAGGTAACCTCACTGTGAGGAAGAATTAGCCTCATACAAGTTTCATTGCCTCAGGAACAGCAGGCCCTGTCAAATGCATAGGACTATGCACTTTATTCCCCATGAAACTGTTTTAAATAAAACCTGGAAACTCTTCCTGAGACTAAATCTATGCCTGATGTCCAGCTGATGGATAAACTGTTTCCAGATAAATAATTAAGTAGGTAAGTTTAAGGACACAAGTCTCCAATTGTCTATGCTTTCCTTCTTAAAGACAGAAGTGTTTTTGAATGTTGATATATTTGCAAATAAAGAAAAAGGGAATGTCATTCCCACTTTGAAATCCCATGAACACAAAATTATTAATCTCTTCAGAACAGCTCTTCTTGCATATTGCTAGGTGCAGCTATGGCTTGGATAGAGGTACTGAAAGTGTACAGAAGAATGTTTGTGCTCTCTTGAGGATATTCATCATGGAAGGAAGTAGAACAGAATATCCCTTTATTGGAAATATATTTCTTTATAAAAATGTTCATGGTATGAAAGCAAAGTCTAAATATTTCAAATAATTGATAGGAAACATTTACAGAAAATAAAACTTTTACAAGGAAAGAACAAAATCTTGTGAAATTGAGCAGGTAAGAGTGGAGTTTACTTCTTGAGAACCCACACCCCTGCAAAGACCAATACTGTGCATGATTCTACATTTGAGTGTATTATGCCTAATTCAGTGGCATTGTTATGTGTTCTAGTTTGTATGCCACTCTGAATATGGTGAGCTTCTGCAGGTACTGTATCATGTCTGCCAGCTCTTTGCAGATTTTTTGGATATGCTATTTCATATGGCACTGTGTGCTTTTGTTTAGGTAACTGAATCTCACTTGGAAAGCTACTAAAAATATTTCAAGTCTAGTGCTCTGCCATAAGCCTCATTTCAGTTTCTATTGCAATTTCAGAAGCCCTAGAGTATCAAAGACATCTGCACAGGTCTGACAGATATGACACAGGAGCTATTGGAGATTTATGCCCCTCTGAAGCACCCATTAGAGGTAGACAGGGTGTTTGAAATTGTATAGACATCTGTGTTTAGGCAGTAGAATAAACCCTCTAAATCTAGATGTCTTAATCTCAGATTGGATTTCATCCAAATATCCTATGTTTTGAAATTTATTTAAGTAAACTGATTTGCAAAAGTTACTGAGAAACCAATGTCACTTACTGAAGTCAGAGTTGTATTCAGGGGAGGGGGAGAAAGATGTGATAAGTGTCTAAACATATGAAGAGAAGAAAAAAAAAGGATGCCTATCCAGTTTTCTCTCCACCACTAATAAATAAATGAATAAATAAATAGTAAAAATACATATATCTTGAAATGCAATAAACATGTTTTAAAGAAATTGTAATTATGGGGGGAGAATTCTCAGATTACCATGAATATTCAGATTTGTAGATTATTCTGCTTTACCCATGTTTGCATCTCTTAACCTACTTGCATATTTTCAGGCAATCAAATGTAGCAGGCAGGACCACATACACAAGCAAATTTCAAAGTCACAAACATTTTCACAAACTGATTGGCACACAGAAGGATTTCTTACAGAATTGCTTCCATGCTCATCCAAACACGAACAATCATGTGCAATTTTATCTGACCTATGCTAGGGAATGAATTTTAAACATGAATACTGATCCATGCAGTAAAAGATTCTATCTAAAAATAATAATCCTAACAACACAAATCAAATCCCATTTAAATATTGCCAGTCTCCTCACAGGTACTGCATGCAGAAAACAGGCTAAATTGGATTTGTTTCAAAATAGATACTATTCTGTCCTGGTAAAACACGGAGCTAAGAGATACTACAGAGTGAGTGTAGTTCAAACAAGTTTTGGTTTACATAAAGAGTTCACTGGCAGAGTGGAGACATACAAAGTCTGTGCTTCCAAAAGCTATATCTGTTGATGCACAGTAACAGCATATGCTGCATGTCACGCAAAACCAGTACCCTTCCTGTACTGTACAGACACCCTTAACTCACCCTGTGACAACTGTCCAGCTTTATTTAGCTCTGGGTGCTGAATGGGTCACTTGGCATTGCCTTTTCCCCTTGCTGGGGCTGTGCAGTGGCACAAAGCTGTGGTCGGCCATGCAGCACCATCCCTCCTCTCTCTTGCTCAGTCTTTACCTATGTGCTGTGGTTTGGTGGCTTTAACACCCAGCTTTGTACTGGGAATAGCTGGCAGCATTGAGGGGTAGCAATAGAGAAGGCTATTTCTGCAGTCAGATGGAAAAGCTCCAGCTCACACATATTTACCCAAGCAGCTGTTAGGGGCAAGAGACATGGATGGTATGCTTTTTCGGGAGACATGATGAAAGGTGCTTGGGCAGATGTGGATAGTATCTGTTGGAAGAGTCTTAAGGGGAGAGAATCTTAGGAAGATACATATAAAATAGGTTCTTGGGAAAACAGGTGAGAGGCTTTGGAGGAAAAATGTAGGCAGGATTTTGGGGCAGACACATGGGGGCAGACTCCTGGGGGCCCACTTGGGAAGACACTTTTGGCAGGACACGCAGAAAGTGTTCTGAAAGATGCTCTTGGAGACATACAGATGGCATGGCTTCAGGGGTAGAAATGGCTTCAGAAAAATGGCATTAATATAAGAGAGACTACAGGAATACCCAAGAGAGAACCCTGAGGGAGATTCAAAAAGATGGGAGTAGAGAGCACCAAAGTGGTTTCCAGGACTCCTCATGGCTATTCATTTTAGGATTGTGCACTGCGCAGCTGGGACTGCAGAGCTGTCCTACCCAACTTTCCTCACAGACATTGTCATCTCCCTGTCTGCAAGATAGGGAGATTATGTAATACTTAAAATTTGAATGTGTGTGAATAAACTGTTTTGATATCCAAATCCATTTAATTTCCATGTTAGCAATTTTGCTATGGCAATAACAGTTGTGCAGTTGTGATAAGTCTACAAGGCTTTAAACTCACATTAGGTGACATTAGTACTCACCAACAGCTATGGAACCTGTATAATTATTTCTTTTTTTATTTAGAAAACATGACCTGGCAGTTATAATTACAGATCAGTTCTCCTAACCAAACTATTTAGAGGCTATTAAGCTACAGTTTTTATTTTCTTACTAAGATTTTATTATTACATGCTACATATTCTAGGACCTGTCACACTTAACCTTGTTTAATTACACCTCATGGTTACAAGGTTAAAAAGGTAGGTTAAAGGGTATTTTTGGTTGTATGTGATCTTTTAAGTAAAAACTTAACCAGAGACAGTCTCAGGTTTTCAGATGACCTTGATGTTTTTGTATCCCTTTACTTCTCATCATTATTGCTTCTTGTCTTTAACCTTCAGATTGTAAAGTGCTTTGATTGCATCATCATAAATCTACTTCTACCCACCCCTCTCTGATAGAACTTCTGTTGCTTACTAAACCCTTTTTTAAAATTAATTCTTCTTCTTTTTTCAACATCCCAAACAAATAAGAAAGCTCTTTCATTCTTTTGAATGTCTACACTACTGTTTATAGGGATACTTTGGAAGATGATTTCTTCACCACAGAAGGACAAGATAAATCTGTTGTATTTTCAAGATCATCTGCAAACCTATTTCAAACACACCAAATGAGTTCCTTATCTTGTTGTTATGTTATATTGGTGGAATTGAATGTGACTTCTAGCTTTTCATCTTCCTTTCATGATTTTTCAGGTGTAAGCTAATTATTTTACACAGCATTATTTGATTACTCGAAGTTCATTGACAGGAACAAGAGAGTGAAAAAATGTGGATTTTAAGGGGGTTGCTCTACATGCACAGTAAGCTTTGCAAAGCATCCAGCTCAGCACCAGTGTGCCATTTCAACAAATGTATTGTGGGATTTCATCCAAAGGATGAGATACAATGCCTGAGGCATTAGTTTAATGCCATATCTATGTATCTATATTTATGAGCCATCTCATTAGGTGGGATCCTCCTAAAGCGAATGTATATATTTGCTTATATATATTTATGAATATTTTTAGATGTCTATCCTTTCAATCAAACTTAGGCAATAAAAGGAACAAGGAGCAATGTGGGAGCATACATTCACTTGAGTTCCAGACTGCCATGATGCCAAATGGAGCAGGAGCAATTCTTAAAAAAAAAGGAAGATGGTATTTCAAGTGCCACATTTTGCAGAATATGATTATGATTAGAGCTTTTTCCTCAGAAGTGGAAGGACATGATTCTAGATCTAATTCTAGCTGTGTGTCCTATGTTGGAAATTTTTAGAGTAGGTATTGTGTTTTTCTTTTTGAAAAAGTATGCAATGAGGAACCTGCAATTGTATGGTGCCACTTGGAGAGCACAGATCATGGAGACTGCATAAGAGCAAGAAGAAAGAGACATTTGCCTCACCAGATTATAAAGATCTCAACTATCTGATCTTCCCTAGGGTAGACCTATGAATTGTATTTGGTCATTTGGATAAACTACAGTTTTCTCCAGTGGAGTTTTTCTGGGGGTGAATGATCACCAAGGTAGAACACAGATATTGAATGTGGAGTGAAAGAAAGAAAAGGCATAAGAAAAATAAGTAAGCAATACCTTCAAAACAAAGCATGTTACAAAGAAAGGATTGCCATTATTACACACAATGGATAAGTAATGCATAGGTACAACCTCAAATCATTACAGCTTCTATCACTGGGTTGATTAAGAGCTTAGATATATGTCTTACTTCTCAATTTGGAGCTTTAATTATAAGACTGCAATGACACTAAAATCAGTCATTGACCACTGTGGTTATTTCTTGTCCATTAGGACTTGCCTTTGCTCTTGATGAAATCATGATTATTCAGTATATTTCCATCCATCATTATTTGATTAATGAAGAAATGCCAGTTTTCTTTTAGCTAACAATGTCAGTTTGTCTCAAAGTGGTTTAACTTATGAAAAGCAAAATCAGTCCTTATTGAATACCAGAACAGCATAAAGTGTCATAGTGCTGTAAAAAGGTTCATAAGGAAAGATACTCAATGGAGTCAGCTTAAGAATACTTATCAAAAACATCATATATTTCTAGTTAGAGTGACATACATTTTAATTTAAGAGAAGTGAAGTTTATATATGTAATTAAGTATGACTTCTGACAAAGCTGTTATTACTATTACAAATTATTAGCTAATAGCTTCAGGATGAAGTCATTGACAGTTAATGATATCTATGACATATTTTCATAACTTCTGTAACTGCCGCTCCAGAGGAGTTTGCTACCATTATAAATCTTAAAAGCAAATCTTACTTTCCAGCTCTACTTTCCCCTTACAGCTAAATATTATGCAAAAGGAGTGGACACAGCTCAGCAGGGTCACTTAGTTTTATAGAGCTGCTTGGAGAGAAGGAGTATTTTATCTATTAGAGTATGATATACTGTTATGCTTTACCACATACTAAAGTAAAAATGACATGAAATTGGAACTAAAGCAGAGTTAGGATGGGCAATAGAACTGGGGAAACCAGATTCTTCCAAAAGGTTGTGTCTGTCTGAGTATCTGGAACTAGAAATTGCTGTTCATGTCTGTGCACCCTTGGATTTATGAATTTGGAAAAAATTAGGGCATCTTTGTTGGTATCTCCATTTTCTCATGAGTTGCTTACAAAGAGTTGCGGAGGGCGATTGATGTATTTTCAGTGTTGCTTGTTCTATAGATATTTACACAAAGGCAAAAGAACATAAACATAAAACTACATGTTGGAGACAAGGTGTTATTAGTGACAAATACATCATCTAATCAGCTATTTACTTGTGAAATGACTTTGTGCTTCTTTGGCAGTCTTCTTGAAGGCAAAGCCACTGACTTTTGGTAATAAAACTGGACACATCAGAGAGTTGCAGAATACTTCTGAAGGTGACTCAGTAGTTGGTGGCTTAAGTAATGAGCTATAAAAAGTAATTAACACCCAGTTATTAACACCCAGTCCTTAAAAGTTATTAACACCCAGTAATTTGCAATATAGTGCAGTAGTTTATCAAAATATCTTTAAAAACCATAGTACCATAAATTCTCTAATGATGGACAAATAATCTTCATGGAATCACAGAATCATATACCAGTTAGGCTGGAAAGGACCTCTAGATATTATCTAGTATGTGGCCCCTCTGCCATTTCAATAAAATATGCTGTAGTTTCAATAGCTTTCAGTAAAATATGTGGCAGACTATGTCCTCAAAGTAAACTTAAACCCCTTAAGTCCTATTTCTTAGATTTCACCTTCTACACCTGTAAGTAGAGAAGAAGAAATGCATCTTTTCACCTACTGATTTTGTCTGGGATGAAGAACTAAACTGTTAGAAGATTACAGAAGCCCAGATATACTGAAAAACCTTTTCAGAGTAATCCTCAAAATAGGGTCTAGGGAGATACAATGGAACTAAGATATAATATATACAATGGAATAATTTAACTTTCCTTGATTGCATCTTTCTGATTTTCATTAATAAACATTTTGGTTTTGATCTGGTAGACCAGGTGATCAAACGGGAACTTCACTTTGTTTCATCTTTGTTATCAGATTATTATTACCCTTGAATTTTGGACTGGTTCAGGTGTTTTTTGTTGTTTTGCTCTTTTTTTTTAATCTACTTTTGAAAGACAATTACATTGTCACTGACTAAGCATATCTATCTCATTTACGCACCCAGCTGACTCAGTAAAACACCTCCTACTGATTTCAGCAGCAAAGGTTCAGAACCTTAGAGCTAAAGTTCATTCCATCTAAATTTAGTTGCTGAAAATATATACTTTAGGAATGCAAATCCAGGTGTTTAAGGGATCATTGCCAAAGCTCAAACTGGTCAGAATCACCTTTCTTTCTAGCTAATGGAGAGAACATGGCATTCCAAGAAGGTGATTTACTTCATCCCAAAACACTTGCCTGATACTGATGAAGAAGAACCACTCTCCCACTTGATCTCATTCTGGATAGGATGAGAGAGCATCAGCGCATGAAGATCCTCCAGAGGACAGGTCACAACTCTGACAGGCTTAATCATACTCTAGGCTTTCTTTCCTCTCTTTCTGTCTTCACTGACTAAAGAAGGAGCCCCAAACATTTATACTCTTAGCATAGGTGCTTCAGCCTTCCACTACATGTTCTGAGAATTTCTGTTTTGCACTTTCAAGTTATGGTTTACATAAAATTGCCTGAATCTTTCCATGTAGTTTTTTGGGGTTTTTTTGGTTTTTTCCCACTGTCTGACTTCTGTTCTGCTATTTCTGGTGTGTGGGTTGAATTGACATCCTTTTTTTCCACAAAAAGTTCAGCACAGACTGTGCATGTTGGGGCTCATTTTATGAAAACAGTTATATGCTAATGAAATGAACAAATAAACAAACAAACCCTAATACAAAAAAGGGCAAATTTCCATAAAAATTTTCTAGTGATTTGGGTCTAATTTAGGCATTGGAAGCTTGGCCTACTCTTTTTTAAAGGGTTCTTATTTTTCACATGACTTTCTGAAAATTTTATTCTTTTTCTCTACTTCCCAAACCAAATACATTCATCTCTTGAAGTGTCATTTCTGGAATTGGTTATGAGCAGAATTACACTGACTTTTCCACTCTAATTATCTCTTCAGTACTCTCTCCTAACCCTAAATATCTTTTGTGTACAGTAATGTGCACATACTCAACAGCCCAGGAAACTCAAACCTAGCTCATATAAAGCTGGCTTGCTTATTTGTTTTGAAGGAAAATCATCATAGTCTGCACTTTTCTACACGATGCCTCATATCAATTGCTTTTTAAATGTCACAGCAGAGAGGGCTACATTCATTATCTGAAAAGGTTTTGCTACTGGTTGAAGCATAGCTACTCCCACAGAGCTCAGCACATTTGTAATAGTCTTTCTGTCTTGCTTCTACTTCCATCATTTGTTTCTTTTTATCTTCCTTTTTTTGTTTGTTTGTTTGGTGTTTTGTTGGTTTGTTGTTTTTTTCTTTTTCTATCTCCATACATTTGTTTACATAAAGTACTCCTTTTCTTTTTCACCCAAGGGAACTGTAGTATCCTGGGGTATTTTAAGACGTCAACTAAGTCTGCTAATACTTTTTGAAATTCCATGACCCCTGAGGAAAAATATAGAAATATATTCTGGTTTTAGATTAACTAAGATTTCAGTTTATGCAAAACTGACAGACAAATGGAGTGGAAATGATACATAAGACAAATATAACTAAACACCAATTTAATGAACTGACATTTCATTTGCCATCTCTGTGGAAAAGGGTGGTTCCAACAGGAAGAGCCTTGATGTATGAAATTTTGCTTTTTTTCTAGACAGAAGACAGTAGAGAGAGTTCTTCAAAAAAGAAGATAGATTTGTATAACACAAATACCCAATCCTTTTCTGGTAATGACAGGACTGACCAGGGTATAAAGGCTACTGAGGTGGGGTATGGACTTACAGAACCTTGTATTTCATTTCTGCTGCACTGTACCTTATGTAAATATTTGTATTTTGAATAAAGTTATAAAATGTTACCACTGAGAATAGCACAGATGATTCACAGAGAAAGAGTATGAATAACATTATTGAAAAATCAGAAATATCCAATACTACAGTTCTGGAGTGTCTGTCTGTGTTCACAGTGGAAAGAATTTAAATGACTCATGTAGACTGGACCGCAGCTTTCAGACATCTAGCTTTGTTTAAGAGTTTTCCAACCTTTAAGTCTACCTAGAATGAGGTTTGAGTAAAAATTAAGTGAAGCAAATCCACACTTAGTCCTTTAAGTCCCTTAGTTGCTTTTGAATTTCTTAGATATAATCAGATTATTTTCAAGAAGTTAAAAGTGACTCAACTTGTGGCAGAATTTAGCATCTTTTATCTATAATCCCAAAGTTTATTATGTGCCTGCAAAGCATAAAATGTGATACCTTTCTAGCTTCTCATATCACATGTGTTACCTTATCTCAAGTAGGTGGATGTTTAAAAATCTTTTAAAACTTATTTCATTATAAGAGTTTCTGTGCTCTGTGGCTCTTCCTTAGCAAAAACATCACGAGTTTTTTTTGCTAGCCTCTGTTCACTTGCAATTTTGTATTTGCCTGCTTCCATTATCTCTTTGCTTGTGTAAAGCTTTTTGAACTTTCAGTCACTTTTCCCATTAATAACTGTGATATGACACATTCTCTAAAATGAAACTTTGTATATAAACATTTCAAATGAAAATGAAAAATGACTCAAGGTTTGAGTAACTGAATATGCTGTATAATATCACTAATCTCTGTCTCCCCTTAATGCTAGCTGCAGCTCCACAGGACAACTTCTTCAACCTGGAAAATTATGTTCTGAAGGAACCAGACATTTCAGTGAGTCTAAATTTAAAGTTAGAAGATTATCACTAAAGCCGATCTATTGGAATTACTTATCTGAGCCAAAGTAATTCAGGTGCAGTGAAACACTTCTAATTTTAAATTTAGGAGCACTGAACAGTGAGGGGGATTCCTCGGCATAACAAAGAACTTAGTTGAGACTGCTTTCTCCTTCTCATTCTTTCTGCTTTCCAACTTCATCATATTAAAGTCCATGCTTCCAAATCCCAAGTGCTGATTGTGTTAGATAAAAATTTTGTCCTGATGAAACATTAGGAAAAGATATTTACTATTAAATATTATACAGCTCTTAAAAATGGATAAATTATATGTTGTTTCTAAAATGCTGTAATGAGTTACACCATGGAATGCTATATGTGATGCAAAGATAACTCTTGGGAAAACTATATAAGACGATGATCAACCCATCAAATGGCTGGTAAAGTGAGACTCGTAGGAGTTTTCATTAAAGGTGAATTTTAAAAGATTGAAGTAAATAGACTCTGTTGGATTATTCAGGCACAACAGAGGCAGGAGAAATGTAGGCAGATTGTTTTAACATGGGCAGATGGAGGGCCATGCATTTATTCGCTTCTCAAATATGTTGGTAGAAGATAGGAAGACAGGAACCAGAAGATAGGCGCTCTCATGGTGTTTGATGATTGAATTCTTCACAAGCTCATGAAGATCAGCACTCCCAGTAACATGTACATAAAAATATTCCTTGTGAGTTACCTCACAGTTAACAGCAAGGGACACAGACACTTAAGAGTTATTTGCAATTTTGTAGTAAAAAACATGAAAATGCTTCATTAATGTATTGTTTAGAGTTCTAGGATTAAGGGAAGAAAAAGTAAGGTTTAGGCAATCTTTGAGAGTCACATTTCTGTATTCCTGATGAAACACTGCAGAACTGAGGTTTACCATATCACTGTGTAACTACACCTCCTCCAGCAGTGAAGTCCCTAAAGGACAGAAGTTGAATGCCAAGATAAAGAGAAACACAGCTCTAGTATCACAACCTGGAAATCCTGATTTTCATCTATTGTAATAATTGGAGATAACCAAACAAAGCCAAGAGCATGATAAATAACATCAGCCAGTGTGTTGTAAGCTGTGACCTTTCTGTATGGTTGCACCTCATGGGACCCCAGTTTGGACTGGCACTTCACTCTCTTCTACAGTATCCTGCATACATTCAGATAGTCTCAGTAACATAAATTAAAGTTTAATTAGGTAAAAATAAAAAGGGTTGATTGTGCAAGTAAGATACTGATTTGGTTGCAGAGCAACAGAATGCAAAGATCAGATGTGGTGATTCTTTAAAAAATTGTATAGTTTTGTACTTTAAGAAGGCTGTCTACTGTCACATTGGGCAGACTCTGGAAAAGTGATATTCAGGATTCTTTTCACTTATGGGAAAGGAATACTGATCAGCAGAAATCTTGACTTTTTATATAAGTGAACCCAAGGCTAATGCAAAACTATGTGCATGTGTTAAAAAAACTCCAACCCAACCAAACAACCAAAAAACCCCCAATCCACAAAACAAACAAAAAAACATTCTGAGGTGTCTTAAATGAATTAACCCTATCAAGCTTTAGAGAGCAACACTGCAATGTGTGCCTGACTATGGAGCAAACTTAGCAAACTTAAAGACACTTACACTTAAAGACACTCTACAGTCAGTGAATTGAAATAGTCACCTATAAAGATTTCTTCAGATGTACAGTTCTTCTTAAGGATTTTTCTGTCCTTTGAGTCATTACGTAATTTTGAGCAACACCTCTTTAATGCAGATATGACAATTAAATTTCAAGACTAAGGAGGGTGCATTTGTGCCTTTCCATATTTCTGAAAAGAGTAACTTCATTGCAAGTTCCTCCATACAAATATGTTCAGGTCTTAACCTCAGTGATGGACTTACAGGTTAACACAGTTTCAGACATCCAGAAACTACATTTCCAAAAGTAAGTAAATTGTAGTGACAATTTTACTATACCTTTACTGAAAGGAAAAAATGTTATAAAGAGTGATTGAAAATAATATTCTATACACTGGCTGTTATTTTATGCTAGCATTCTTACTGTACAGGGCATGGCTAGCCTCTCTCAACATCCATTCTCTCAGATTTTGTTTCATAATTAATAAATAAAATTAGCAAGCATTTCTCAAGCTGCTTTTTAAAATAAAATATGGCACAGCTTTGTAATGAGGGTTGACATCCCATGTTTCATTTTAATCCTTTCTAAATGGATACAGGTCCACAAGACATATGGGTAAATATATTTGAAGATGCCTTCAGTTGCAAAAATAGTCAGGGCCATCAAGGTATTCAACACTTAATATATAATCCACACAGTTTTTCATGAATAAAAAAGTGAATAGCTGCATTAGGTACATGTAACCTGTCACAAAATGACTTATGCCTTCCCCTGGGTAATTCCTGCTCATGTGCTCTGCTCATTCAATTCTATAATACATTTTTAATAATAAATAACAAATTCAATAATAAATTTGGATGTCAGGTGCTGAACTTAGGAACTTGTCTTTTTCATTTCTCAGTGTTAATATCTTTGACATCTAGCAGGTAAAACTAGAGAGGAAACAGACATGGAATGAGAAATATAAGGACTAAAATGGATAGGAAGAAATAAAAAACCAAACTAAACCAACAACAAAAAAAAAATCAAAAAAACCCCAACAAACCAACCAAAACCAAACCAAATCAAACCAAACCAAACCAAACCAAACCAAATGAAAAAAAGGAAAAAAATCAAAACAAGGACCCAACAAAAAAAACCAAAAAAACCCCAACACAAAACCCAAAACAAACAAAAGAAACCCCAAAACACTCAGAGAATTAATTTAGGAGAAAGACTGACATAAAAATGTTTGAATCCTGTAAATTTTCCAAGACATTCTAATAAATAAAATAAATAAATAAATGTGGTCTACTAACCAGAATCTTTTTAAAAACACTTTAGCACCCCACATAAAGACTGATAACTAATAGGCAAACTCAGCAAAGTAATGAGGTTTTAAATGGATTCTGGAATATTATAGAATCAGAGAATGGTCTGGGTTTGAAGGAACCTTAAAAATCACCTAGTTCCAAAACCTCTGCCATGGTCAGGAACACCTTTCATTAGATCAGGTTGTTCAGAACCCTGTCTAAGTTGGGCTTAAACACTTTCAAGGATGGGGCAGTCATGACTTTTCTGGACAACCTGTGCCAATGTCTCAACACCATCACAGTAAAAATCTTTCTCCTAATATCTATTCTAAACTTACTCTCTTTCAGATTGAAGCCATTCCCCCTTGTCCTGTCACTACATGCCTTCAGAGACATCAGAGTGATTTTGAAAATAGAAGTTCCAAGTATAGTACTGGTATGGATTAAAAGCATTCAGTTGGAAGGTAGTACCAGTGCAGATAAATTATAGACAGAATTAGGCAACACTGGGACTTCAGCAGCAGTAATAGGATGGCATGCAATACAAAGTTTGAGGTTATGAGCAGACTGCCACAATAATTATGGAAAAGGAAGTGTTGTCGTGCTGGCAGAAAGGAACTGGGAGAGCCATTCAGCAAAATGGAATTGTTCATGCATATATTTAGGAAGTAAATATAGAGGAAGAAGAAGAGCCATTGAAACTCAGGCACCACACTGGCAAAGTGGTCAACACATCTATCTAGATCTTAATTGCCTTTAGCCTGGAAATTATCATTCCTATCTCTCCAATAGATATTGCATGTGAAGAAAGTCTAGTTAAAATGAGATAGACCTTGGTCCACTAATGCATTTAATTGTGTGATTTGGGGGTTTTATTGTCAAAAATCTTTAGCTATTTCTCAAACAGCCCCTCCTAGTCGGTCTCTGACAGAATCACACTTAAAGTTTGTCCTTGGGTCTTCCTTTGCAAAACCAATCTCCTCTCTCTTTCTAGCTTTGAAAGAATTGCCCAGGGCTGGTGTACTGAAACACTTAGAATTTTAAAGAAAGTGAAATCCTCTCATCTTTTCTTGTTTCACCTTATTCTTGAATAATTTACATTTGTGAGCCTTGAGAGTCTCTTCTTTTCTTTCAAGTGGTGTCATTACAATATTGTCATCTATCGATGCATTGGGCACTCTATGGCTCTCTTCAAACGGAATATGAAATCTGAACTGTAATGAGTCGAAAGGTGTGAAGTAGAGTCTTGGTCTGAGGGTTTTTTTCCCAAAGAAGGCTCTATGAACTCCCTTACTTGTGAATGATCCAAAAATTGATGGATATTAATAATGACAGAAGACACTAGGACGGCTCTTTTCCTAGGAAAAGGAAAAAAAGACCAAAAACCCTCCAAACCAAACAACCAAGCCAACAAACAAAGAAACAAACAAAAAACCCCAAAAAGGATATTCACCTTTGTCTAGGCAATCAAGTTATTACGTGAATTGTTGATTGATATCCATTGGCTTAAATAGACATCCATTCAATACAAATAATGGTAATGACCTCTTCTAACAAAAAACCCCACAACCACATAAATATATGAAAAACTCAAAGCCTAAATATGATTTTCAGTTTAATTCTCTCCAGGAATTCCAATGCTTCTGTTAATGATTTATTAACTCTTTACATTTCATATCAAAATAGAATGCTAACAAAGAAAATCAGCTTAATATTGGAAAAAAAGAGAAATATTTCTTTACTAAGTGGTAAAAAAAGAAAATTATAGAATGCAAAAGACAGTAAGATGTCTTTTAATTCCTTGAGAAATCTGCAGCTGCAATAAACTGTGTATGTTGTCATGTACTTTTATGTATGAAGAGAAAAATGGTAAGTTTTCAGTCAAAGAACATGAGATTCATTAGAAGGGAGGGGTCTCAGTTTCAGTCTTCTTTGAAGTGAATGCTTTACATTAAATTTAGACTGCCAAATTTAATTTCAGGAAACATTTGGTCTATCATCAACGAGATTCACTTTCAAAATATATCTGGCACTCAATACCAAAATGTTTTGCCATTACTGTCAGGACTCACAGAGTCATATTCATTGCTTCTTATTTTTCTTTGAACCAAAAAATATTTATTGACAAATTTCCTAGATAGATTATCCAAAAAAGAAAAGAGACAGAAACATGTTGTTTACTCCCTCCCATCCCTGAATAATTCACATTGAGAGGACTGGGAGAATCTTCTGGAATGTCAGATGTGTGTGGTTAAATTCTCTTGGGTAGATGCGTGACAGACAGTTGTTCCCATGTCAAGGATGAGTAGAGTGCTGTATGGAAGAACAGAGGCAGGACCTCATTCTGCTTTCATTTTGAAGGTAAGTTTTGCCCATTAATTTTCTTCCTAAGGAAAGGATTAAGTGGCACACCACAAAGGGCAAAAGTTCTTGCAAATGTCACTCCTACAAGAAAAGAAGGATTTTCTATAGTACTGGACTAAAATGTTTATAGCCTGTAAAAGGTCTGAAACATACCTATGTTTTTGTCCTTCATGTTTCTATTAATTAACTTAGGTCTCCCTGAGTTCATACAGCCTTTAAGTTCTTGGATAGGTACTTCTCCAAAATGCACACAGATATTGCAGCAGTCAGGTCTGCAGGGCCAAAGTCTTTCCTGTACATTTATTCTTACACACATTTGTTCAAGCCTTATGTGCTCATGTAGGTAGGTGCATCTCATAGCCAGACAGGTTATTCTAACTGTTGAGAAGCCACCAACTCTGCTTAGTCCTTTCTACTTTGTGATGAACGCTGACTGTGATTTAAGGCTACTTTTATAAAATTCTCTTTCTTTTATCAGAAGACCTATGTAGGAAATGAGAGAGGTAAAGTCATTATAGAATTCTAAGTGGATTTGAGAGGTCTTAATAGAAATTGCATAGAAAGAACTATCAAATTGAATTGATAATGACACATTTCCATAGGTTATTAGTGTCTTCCTGTAGTATTCTATAGAGAAAATATTCTGTGCCAAATCCTCTAAAGTTCCACCCAGTTTTATTTGATGAAGAGATAATATCATCTACCAAGTGGAATAGAAGTGGAAAGTAAAAGTCTGATTAAGTTTTATTGTATATCACAACAGTGATTTTTCACTATAGTTAACAGAAATATTGAATAAAAGAATATTCACTATTTTTTCTATTTAATTGTTGCTTTTTTAAACTTTGGACAAATGTTTTGACTTTGGATCTCTCACTCACAAATTTCATGCATTTTCACTGTTGACATGGCAAACTTGCATATACAGCAGGCAACAACTTCTCATGTTTCTTCAAAATATTGTTTCCTAACTTTTTGAAATAAATTTGTATGTCTATCAAGTGTGCTTCTATACTTATATCATGTCTTGGGTAATTTTCTAACAAGATTTAATGGGTTTCATATGCTTGTGAAGATGCCAAAATTAAAGTGTTATGTGAAGCTTTAGACAGTATGCAAAATTTGTCAGATCATCATGATAGGAAGTCATCAACATTTAGTTATATTGGTTCAGAACCTCTGGAATCATAAAAAAATGCTGTGTTTATGATCACTATACAGTGGGAAGAATATATATGTGTGTGTGTTTTATAAAGGAGAAAGGTCTTTAACACAGCTGCTAGGCTATTATAAGTATAGAAAAGAATTATCTGAAGCACTCTGCATTTGAAAATCACATTTAACTTATTCAACCATTAGATTGCTGAGTTAAATGACTAAGAAATCAAACAAAAATATGCAGAAACAATTTCATTTTTAATTGAGAGAAAATCAGAGCTCAAAACTGATTGAAGTTCACCATATGAGCAATTTCCATTTAGTAAATGGAAATTAAAAAAAAAAAACAACAGCAAAACAACAAAACACCCAAGCAAACAAAAAGAAATGTAAATAATATTCTGTTTTCTTTAGGAGATTTACCTGTATCTGTCGTGGCTTTGAACTCAGTGACTATTGGAATACATTACCTTTATTTGAAATGCATGATCTGCAATGGACAAAATAATAGAAATAGAAAACTAGCCTTAAGTTTTGCAAATACAGACAGCTTTGTGAAATATAAACATTTCATGATGACTTAGAATGAGGTAACTTTATGTGCATGGAATTATGCTACTCAAACTCTGATTACTGAAACAGACATCTCCATGTCTTCCCAGAAACCTTATGCATTGATCCTCTCAAGTGAGAATACAGCTAGCCCCATGCTGAGGGATTCTGGTTTAAAATTCAGATGAAAAATGTTTGGGTATTGAAGAACAGTTAATCTCTTGTGTCATGATTGCCACATGCTGCTTTCCTATAAATAAAGATGATGTCAGGTATCAGATGACTTTTCTTCCTTTTTTTTATTTCCTGTTTGAGAAACAAACAGTGTGCCTGTCCTTGGAATAATTGTGTGCTGTTTATGACAATAATGAAATTTTGAGGCCCAGACATATCTGTGATTTGTTAAATTTGGAACATTAGCTTAAAATACACACTGTAGAATTTGGGCAAAAGCATTCTTATTGAGCAATGGATATGATAAATACATGAATATATGACAATACACCTTAGGGTATGATTTATTACCTTATCAAATAATATTTTAAATGGTAGCATTAGCAAAAGAAAATATTGAAAACCCTGCACTGTAATACTGTTTTGAAATTCTTAAATTCATTGGATACTCAAAGAAGGACATAATCTTCCAAGAGACAGAAATTTTAGAACAGGGCATACAGTAACTACAGACCTTCATCTAAACAATTTTGTCCTGGCAAAATCTTAGCAAACTCCTGCAATCTTGAATTAAGCTTACTGCTAACTATAAAGCTGTGCAGTGGAGATGGTAATGGGGTATGACATAATGGCCAAAAGCATGGAGAATGAGATCTTTGCCAATAAAGCTTTTGCATCCTCAGAAACTTGATCATGTTTGAATTTACGGCCCATAAAGAGAGATTTATTGGGATAGTTCATTCTTTCCGTAGCAACCCAAATGTGTAGAGTCATAAAGCAATACACTAGGTAATGCTGTTTGAAGACTGATGTAGAAACAATTCAAATGTTTCAGTATGACAGGACAGGTTTTCATATCTGCTAAATAAGTGTGTAGCAGAAGCAAAGTATGGCTATTTGGATGGCAGCTGGGGGCCAAGGGAAAATCTGTTACCACAGGCAAACTCAGTGGAAAAACTGGGAAGACACTGCACTGTTTTGACTTCATTCTCTATATGAAGATGTCTTGATACTCAAATCCTATAAAAAAGGCAATTATTGTTTTATAGCTACTGCCATTTTATCAGAAATGTGAATTTTTCTTAAAAATATTAGAAAAAATAAATCCCAAAAACAAAGAGGGAAAGAAAGGGGAAAAAATATTTCCAGATGTGTTGTAAATTCCCTCTGTAGTGCATATGTAGTAATACTCTTGATCTTTGGACTCTGAGAATAAACTTCACTGCTCGAGCTCAGAAAATAGCTACTGGGAATACAATTGTGCTTTCCTGTTGGGATTTGCCTGAAGACACAAACAGCTGGAAGAGCTTTCTCTATGAGACATAAAGAGTTTGTTTAAAACTCTTCATAAAATGGTGTTGTGAAAGACCTGGTATCTTGGCTTTTTAGAGGAAAAAATAAGATAAAAATGATAAAGTCTCATATCACTCTTAGAAGTCAGTAATAGTATCTTAATGAAGCAAGCAAGTTGTCCAAACAGACAGTATTTTTTCTTTTTGTTAAGCATGTTTTATGACAGATTTGGATACTGATGAGATCTCAGAGGCACGACATAGCCTAAAGACAATTGGATTTGTTATGAGTCTTCATCTACCTAATGAAGGCTTATAGCCCTTTAATACCTGTACAAAATTAAGTGATTCTTTACATCTCTTCTTGTATCAAGTCTGTCTAAATGAATAAAGTTGTGACAAGGATTGCTGAGAGCATAAATGTCTGATATTTTGTATGACTGTCATTATCAAAGTAGATGAACCTTCAACTTATCTTTAGGGCAGCAGCTGGCTTTCTGCTTTCCTTGACTTTCTCTCATGTGAGATGAGCAGGATTTATTCACATCTGTGGAAATCCAGCATACGAATGAGAGATATTTCTTGCTGATGGTTAAATCTGCTGAGGAAAACAGAAAAATCAATTGGAAATGCACATCATGTTTGCTCAGGGAAGGCTGCTGTGTTGCACCCATGGCATAGAAAATAAATAGCTCTTTAGCCTGGAGATGTTGATCTTGAAATTTTTTGAGCAATTTCTCCCTCAGCATGTATTCATTCCCAATCCCACTCAAGGGCTGGCACCTGTAGCTGTTGCTAAGTGGTGTATCTGCCACATGGTGGAAACATAATATTGATTTTTAGGAAAATCAATTCCCAGTTTTACAAGATCAAAACCAGAAGATAGTAAAAGAGAGACTGGACTTTATTTTATAATGATAATCATTATACTATACAGATTCTTGAAAGAGATGCATGGCTAAGAGACATCATATTGATTTACTGGTAATAAACTCTGCCTGTTATGGTTCTAACTGAGCTGCTTGAATCTCTAGATATAACACTATTGATCACAAGCAGTGAATATGTTCTTATCTGTAAATAAAGAATACCATTCTATTTTTCAGGCCTTTCAAATTTGTGAAAATGTGGAAAAGCACAAAAGGATGGCAGATGTCACTGCAACCATTTATTTTAAAGCGAAAAATAGAAAAGACTGAGTTTTCTAAAAACTATAAAATCTGGAGATGGATCCTTTGGGAAATATTATTGAAATTAGCCTGATAATTCCTTGTGAATTCCAATCCTTAATACAAAATATATTATTAATTTATTATCTTTCCTTAGTTAGTGAATGCAGCCCATCTCACTTATTAAATAATGATTTAAAGTATCACAGAATCACAGAACATTTATGGTTGAAAGGGATCTCTGGAGAGCCTCTAGTCCAACCCTTCTGCCAAAGCAGGGTCACCTAGAGTGGGTGACACAGGAACACATGCAGGTGGATTTTGAACCTCTCCAGAGAGGGAGACTCCACAACCTCCCTGGGCAGCCTGTTCCAGTATTCTGCCACTCTCCGTGTTAAGAAGCCCTTCCTCACGTTGAGGTAGAACTTCATGTGTTTTAGTTTATGCCTATTACTCCTCATCCTGTTGCTGGGCATCACTGAAGAGTCTGGTACCACCTTCTTGGTACCTGCCTTTGAGGTATTTATAGATATTGATGAGATCCCTCTCAGTCTTCTCCACAAAAAGCACATCCAGTTCCTGCAGTCTCTCCTCATAAGAGATGCTCCAGACTCCTAGTCATCTTTGTAGTTCTTTGCTGGACCCTCTCCAGTAGCTCCTTGTCTTTCTTGACCTGTGGAGACCAGAAATAAACACAGCACTCCAGATGTGGTGTCACTAGGACTAGGAGTAGATGGCAAGGATCATCTCCCTCGATCTGCTGGCCACACTCTTCCCAAAGAAGTGAAGTAAGAAAGGCACTTGCATTTAAAAGAATCTATTATCAGAAAAAAAACCCAAAACAATTAACAGGAAATAATAACAACACATATGTCGTTATTATTAT
>VXBC01011382.1:888528-922896 GCA_013399945.1 Ploceus nigricollis
ATATATATATACACATATATATTATATATGTGTATATATATATATACACTGACATTATTATATATACTAGAATATATTTGGGATGATAATTTTAGCAAAATAGTTATTACATCATTTAAAATATTGCTTGCCATGTCCATAGTGGATAGAAGAAGAGTTACAGCCAGACTAGCAATGTAATCTTAAAAATTTAGTCAAGTCAGGCAGACTGTCCTCTGAAAATACATTTAAACAAGTTTATGAAGTAGTCTAATATTTTATTAGCATAGTTTAACACAGTTTTGTCACATACAGAAACAATCTAAACTATTTATCCAAGCAATAGACATGCTTATGTACACCTATCTAAGTGCATTTTACTGTGCCTTCAGTACAATATGGAGATTGACAGCAGTAATATTTTAAAAGTGCTATTCCTTTCCTCTTGAATATCAGTAATATAGTAGCTGACACTATTTTACAGGCAGAGAATTCTAAGTAGCAGCTTAGAATATATTGAGACTGAGTAAAAGTTCCTATCTTTACTCAAATACTGGAGAGTAAATAATGCCAGGATTACCAGTATATTTTGCTTTTGCTACTCAATTCCAATATGCTTATCCCCAAGCTGATTTCATTTGCAGTTCAAGAAACTTGTAGCTATCCCTGGGAGAATAATGATGTGGGTCAGAGGATTTTGTATGGTCTGTGAAAAAATTCCCTGGTCTTGTGTCAGATCCATCAAGTATCGCTAAATAACTTTCAAAATACCGAGTCCTAATTTCTATTACTCACAAGTTTGACAACCTTTTTATGAAGACACAGATAAAATTTATAAAGTCAGATCAGCTAACAGTTTTTGAATTGGTTTACTAGTTTGGCTTACTGAAACTAAGCATGGAATTATAAAATCATTTAAGTTGGAAAACAGCTTTAAGGTGATCGAGTCCAACTGTTAGCCTGGCACTTTCAAGTTCACTACTAAACTGTGCTCCTAAGTGACTTATCTACATATCTTTTAAATAACTCCAGGGGTAGAGGCTCAACCACTTCCCTGGGCAGTTGTATGTTTGGATCTCACCACGCATGTATGATTTTGGGGAGTGGCTATAGGTGATGCTCAGGTTCAGAAGCCACAAAGCAGATTCAATATTTGAAGTATGGCGATAGTTTCCATGAGAATCTTCTAAAAAGGCAAGAAATATGAAAGAAAAGTACCTTGAAGATGAACTAATAGGAGATACAGTTCATTCCCCATGCAGGAGTAGAGGAGTTCACACATGTATCTGTCAGTGGGAAACCGCACAGGTCTTACTGCAGAGAGCTTCACCTGAAGCAGAGAACATAAAGCGGGTTGCAAATATATTTATGATAATTTCTTTCCCATAGTTTTAGACTGCCCAGCACAGCTGGGACTGTGACATCCAGCTGCACTGTGAGAATATTAATGGGTCTTGCTGATGTGTATATGTGCCTTTGAAAATGTTAACAGTCCATGAAAAAGTATTAAGCAACTGAGTGAACATGTAAATCCACCAGAAAGCTTTCAATACTTTCAATACCTTGTAAGACAGGTCTTCTGACAAATCATCATTGCCCTGTGACATCAGCAGAAATGCACCAATTTCATTCCCATTCATTTCTTGCAGAGGGCAATGTGACAGATTCCTGCCCCAAGCCCTATGAAAATGTATTAGTCCATATTTCCAAGTCACATGGTTAATTTGCTTTCAGCATCAAACTGATTTTTGTTGCTCAGTTTATCTCTGCAGGAATTCAAACTAAGCTAGAATACAGACTTCATGTTTTGGACTCCCAGAATAAATAATTCTTTTTTGTCAATTTACAAGTGTCTCTCTAAAACACCATTCCTGGAAATAAGCAATTAATGATTCCCAAGAAAGATGGGCTTAGCACAGCTCCTGCAAATCTGAGAGAGGCCTTCTTTTGGCTCAGAGGACAAAGTTTTTCTTCACAAACTATGAAATAAATCCACTATTGGCATAGGATGCAAGAGAGATGCAATTCTATCAAGTGGTACTTAATTCATCTGGCAGCAAAGGTACTTTTCTACAGAATACCTATTAAAATTGTACCTGCAGGATCAGACCCTTCCTTGACAGATCATGTAAATTACTTATCTATTAGGTTATTAATTTGGAATGGTTTCAGACAGCAGAAAAATAAGAAACATTTAGTAATTACAATAGCTTGAGGGTTTGATCCAACTATAAGTTTTGTAAGTATTTAAAGGTAAGGGACTTGAAAGCTGTGGTTAGGGGCCTGATTCTTGCAGTTCATATGCAGTGGTAAACACTAAATGGGGATATTCCTGACCATTGAAAGCTCAACATCTGTATTGCTAAATCATTACAACTGTCCCTGATGCAGTGATTTTCTGTGCCAAATATCATCCTCCCAAACTATTTCTAGCAATAGTTGGTGACTTAGCATGAAGGTGGGACCATTCCCAATTTGCAACACAGTCACTCTGATCTGGAGAATATAGTGTGGCTNAGAGAGGTTCTCTCACGTATGTTTTATGCTGTAGCTGGAGAAACCAGACTCCAGAAACCTGAATATGGTGCCCAAGTGCTGGGAGAACGGCATCTGAAACAGCCATGCAGACACAGCCAAAGTATAAAGCTGAGAGGGCAGATGTCCAAAATGCCTCCCTTTTATAGTTTTGATGTTGTATGATTCCTAAGTATCGCCATGTGTTTTGGTGCCAAAGCCAAAAACAACTGACAGAATATCTGGAAATACTGAACCAAAATTTCTACTTCAACATTTCTGGTTCTTCTTTAACAGAGCTGAAAGATGTGTACGCTTTTCTATTTGATCCAATATCATAGGAGAAATAACAAAGAGTGTTCTGGAAGAAAGTCTATTTTCTACTGACTCAACAAAACCCTGTCCCTGTGTATCTCTAGGATCTATGCTGAGTTATGGTAGAAAGAGGAACTGCTGCACAATGCTATTAGAGAAATGAGCACACAGAACTAAAAAGAAAGATTACAAAAGGGTGTGTGACTAAATGATGAATGTAAAATTGATTCTAAGAATGTGGATTAAAGCTTTAGATATATCTTTTTTTTTCTCCAGCTATTACCAGTAAATAAGATTAAAGCAATCTTACTTACAAAATAAGCCTTAAATTAAAAGAAAAAAAATAAAAGCAAATATATAAATTAGGTTTTGTTGGGCTGACAAAAATATCTTCTTAACTAATTTGTAATGTGTCAGTGTGTTCTTAAATGTTCATGTCTAATTGATGTCCTGCTACTTGCTTATACCTTGCTTATATACTGGTTGGTTTTGTGCCTCATACAAAGTTATCTGGAAATATAAAACAGGGCTATTAAATGCTGGATGGTGATGATAATGCTAATAATAAAAGTATCATTTGATTAATTATATCAGTCTTTATTTGCATGAAACAGGCTTACATTTCCTTCTGCATTTTAATAATACAGTAATGGTTATTGTAATGAACTCATTAAATCTGAGAGTCAATAATTAATGGACTATGAGAAGGATCTTTATGAACTTCATTGGCAGCCTACAAATAGTGGATTAATATAAAATACAGAATGAGTCAATTGGTTGTATAGTTATGAGTAATCAATTTATATTACTAAAAGTGCCTTAAGTTAGAAGCAAACATTTTAAAATACTGGGCTGAATCCTTGTTAGATGTAAATCAATAAAGAGAGGTCAATCTAAACCAGATGCAGTTTTGAAACAGCATTTTAGCAAAGGAAATGTTGTTTGTATTGATAAAAATATTGTCAATACTAAATCATCAGGCGGGCCCCAGAATATGATGATACTGCATTGACATAATGTGATTTTAATGGATATCTGTATATTTTAATAATTTGTTACTGTGCATCTATATAATAATTTCATGCAATTTTAATTATTTTATTTCCTATCTGTGTGTTTGCATATACTTTAAAGGAAAATTTCAATTCAGGTATTATTTTCAAACTTTTCTCCAGGCTGCAAGAGTTAAACACTTACTTTTTTATTTTAAGTTACAATAGAGTTCATTTTGTTGTGCAGTTGCTTGTGTTTAATAGCTGTTTTGATATGGGAAATGTATGTTTATGAAAATTCAGAATTTTAGAAGCATATAATATACTTAGGCGGGTGGAGGAAAACAGAAATATATATATCTTATTTAGCAAGTTTGCAGAAGTACAGAACACAGCTTGTAACAGGAATGTAATTTGTTAGGTAGAAACAACTTGTACCAGAACACATAAGAATATAGTTGCTAGGTAAGAGCCATAAAGATAAGATGTATATTGTTAAAACTCAGTAAAGCAAGACTCAAGTATTGTTGAAACCCATAAAGCAGAACCTTTTGGTCAAGGAGCCAGCAAGAACCAGGCTCCTGGTTTTGGCCAGGACAAACTGACCTAGGAGTTAGCCAAACCTCCACCATGCCTGCCCAGAGACAGAGGTCAAACACTGAACACCTGAGGAAGACCTCTTTCTTCATCAGAAGACCCCTGCCCACGACCCCCAGGGGGCATGGCACCACAGAAGACTAATTATAAGATGAAGCACAAGGAGGCGGAGAGTGGGCGGGGAATGGGTGGGCAGGGAGGTGTGGGCTTGGGGGATCAATGTGTACTTAAACCTGAAACCTGTCTCACCAGATGTGCATGTATGGTGGAAATATCCCCCATGCATCCCAGCTGGAATAAAACATACCTGCTTTACAATTTTAATTGTAAAGTCCTTATTCACCAACTCAGTTTCAACAAAAATTATAAAACGGTATTAAAATTTGAAAAACTGACAATGTGGCAGTTATGAAAATCCAAACAACAAAGAATTGCTAATGCCCATGAAAAGACTGCCATTCAATATATAGATTTTTTTTTTTTTATATAAGGAGTGATATATTTTNTTTTTTTTAAATAAGGAGTGTCATAATTTGCCATAAAGTGGTTTTAATCCCTTTTTGTTATGCCCCTTAGCTAGGATATCCAGGCATTGCATAGTGAGAGTCCTGTCACCCAGATGGCCAACATGGCACTGAATTTCAACTTTCTTAGTGCTGCCAAAATGTCTATTTTCTGTATTATGCTTTTATTAGAGCTCTGATTTGTGCAATATTGCACAGAGACATGGCAAGGCACCCAGGAGGACAATGTGATAGCCAGCTCCCCATGCAAGAGACAGTGACAGTCCCATGCATGAGACAGTAAGCCATATAGGTAGGGGTTACGTTTCTCTATGCTCCCTGAGTTCCTGGTACCTTGCACCTTTGGTGGACAAGAAGCTTGACATGACCCAGCAACCTGCACTTGCAGCCCAAAAGTCCAACCACATCCTGGGCTGCATCCAAAGCAATATGGTCAGCAGGGTGAGGGAGGGGATTCTGCCTCTCTGCTCTGCTCTGGTGACACCTCACCTGCAGTGCTGCATCCAGCTCTGGGGCTCCCAACACAAGAAACACATAGACCATCCAGAGCAGGAGCAGAGGAAACCACGAAGTTGATTGAAGGCTTTGGAGCATCTCCTATAAAGACAGGCTGAGAAGGTTGGAATTGCTCAATCTGGGGAAGAGAAGACTCAGGGGAGACCTTATAGCACCTTTCCAAGTACCTCAAAGGGGGTCACAGGAGAGCTGGGGAGGGACTTTTGACAAGGACACGTCATGATAGAACAAGAGGGAATAACTTTAAAATAAATTAGATTAATGTAGATTAATACTAGCTATCAGGACGAAATTCTTTCCTGTCACAGTGGTGAAACACTGGCACAGGTTGCCCAGAAGAGGTTGTGGTTGTCCCTCCACCTTTCAACTGATGAGCTAATATTAAACCAAATTCAAAAGGGGGATTTAAGTCTCTGGGGTAATTATTAAGTTCCTACAGTTTATCACAGAAAACTAGAAAGGGGAGTCTAAAGCAAAGGTCCTACAAGGGTGTACTACTTATCAGATATTAAAAACTTCAGTGAAGAGAAAGTCAACAACAATGCCACAGTTGCTGGTAAAGTTTCAAGTGGAGGATGTGTTATAGATAAATAGAATGGTTTGGAATGGAAAAGACCTGAAGAATCACCTAGTTCCAAACCCCCCAGCATGGGCAAGGATGCCACACATTAGATCATGTTGCTCAAAGCCCCATACAACCTTGCCTTAAACGCATTCAGGCATGGGACAAACAATAAGAGAATAGATCTCCCCCAGTAAGAGAAAGTAAATCTCGATTTTTTATTAAGTCAAGAAAAATGAAAAAGCAAATAGTATGCTAAATGAAATTTAGACAGTTAATATTTTCTCTTTTTCTTTTTTTTTATTACTGTGTGCTGTTATGAAATACAGCTCTGAAAGTTCTGAAAAGGACTCCCAGTTCTTTGTTTTAGCTTTGTTAATAAAATTTGGAAGAGTGCAACATTTTCTTCCCCTCAATCCCCTTGACCCTTGTCCTGGTTTTGGCTGGGGTGAAAACACGAGAACCCTAAGGTCAATAAGGACTACATGTAAGAATTTCTGATCCTCAGTCAGAGTCAGATGTTCAAAGTGTTTAAATACAGAATTTTGACTTGAGGAAGAAAAAGAAAATACTAAAATGATTCTTGGGATGTGCTATAATGAGTGAATCACCTCAGATTTTGTGATTGTCCCTCTCCATACTCCTGTCTCACTCAGTGAGTTTCACCTTGTTGAATGTATTTTTAACAGGTAAGTACAAGTTCAAAATGTGCACATACACATCACAGCAGCCACAGTGAGTCCCTGCTTGGAGGTAAGAAATGAGCAAATAAGCAAAAGGAACCCATACCTCAACCTACTCACACATTTCAGTCTCTGGAGCATTGCATGTTTTTGTAATGTAGCTCAAGTAGAGAATGAGACGCGAAGAAGAGGAAAAAACAAATAAACCCACACTATTTTCTGATCTCAGGGACAGTCTTTTATCTTGACAGTGTTCTGCCCATTCACTTTTCTCCTGGACATTTGACCAAAATGACCAGGCCTATGAATCTTATTATTAAGACCCATTCTTATTTCATGAGCAGAAGAAACTTTGGTAGCTGATATTTCATGGTTTTTTAAGCCATCCCAAAATCTGTAAAAATTTAGAAAATTCCTATAAAAATAAAAACAATAACTTATTTCCTTTTACAAAGTTTTGAGGTATTTGGGGGATTTTTTTTCTTTTTTTTTAATTTGTTCTGTTTGGTGGTTTGTCATTTTGTTTTCTTTTTTTAATTCTATTTGTGAATATTTCACAAGGCACAAAATTTACATATTTGGAAAGATTATATAGGAAGCTTTACTATCTACCAGACACTATGAAAAACTATGCTGATGCCAACTAGTAAGATTATTTCTTTATTGAGAGTAAAGGACTTTGTTCCTCATATATTTGAGTAGCAAGGACCCTATAAGTTGATAAATTGTCCAGAGATCCACTTGCAGCAGGCATAAGTTGAAGATTCAAGCTAAAGGAACCACAATGTCTCATGCCAGGAGTGTTCATGTTTAGTATGAAGCACAGCACTGTGAGGTGGCTGGGCATGCCTAGATTTTAGCATGCTATGCCATTAAAATTTTGCCGCCTTGTGCATCCAGCCTAGGTGACCACATGTGATGGACACAGCTGTGAAATTTAACATCTAGAACTGCTGATTTCCATTTGCAAATAGACTTGTCCCTAGTGCAGGTTAATGCGATGCTGCACTTTCCTGTGGCCCTGCAGTGGCTCCAGTTGCTTCCCTGTAGCTTTGTTTTGTAATTGCTGTCTTCTCTCAGACCTACTTTGTGGACTGGTGTAGACAGGGTGGGATACACAAACCCCATGGCACAGATAACTTTGATTGAGAGCCTCAATGAAAGGATAAGTGCTTTCCTGAAGGACTGCATTAATTAGTCGTGGGCGCTCCTGAGCATGGCCTTAAGAGGGCTCCCAGAGCCTGGAGTGCATCACCCTCCTAGGAGATGGCTGAGTTGAGGAATTTGGCTGATTGAGTCTCAGGTGAGTGGTAAGAAATGTTGTTAAGAAGCTGAAAACAAGGTTCTACACCAGTTTTTTCCATGGGAGCCATACCACCAGCTCCCGCCTGGGCTACACTGAAGCAGCACTGCAGCTACACCCGCATTTGGGTTTGTGCTTCCTCTATCTGTGCCTGGTGCTGTGTGATCACTGGGCTGTTTCTGACTCTGATTACCATCTCAAGCACCGATCCTGACCTGGACTTGCTACTCCTAATTGTCAGGTCACTGCTCCTGCTTTGTCCTCCCTGACCTCATCTCCTTTTCCTGGAGGCCCCTGCTGCTCCCTGAAAGCTAAGATCTGAATCTGATTGGTGAGAGAACATCAAGTTTTTTGATCAAAACTTCAAGAACTTTTCATTCAGCCTGGCTGCAAAGGTCTGTGGAGGCCTCCGATGCTACTGGACAGTGCTCATCCCCAAATTGGATGTTCAGTTCTTAACAGACAAAATGGCAGCTCCAAATAGGACACCAGGACCCATTATTATGATTTAAGTATTGAATGGACAGCTTTCACCTGTTAAACCTGGATATTTCACTGTAGGATATGTTTTCCTTTTACAGACATAGAATGCCAGCTATTTAAATGTTATATTTTGCTATTCTCTCTAACACTGTGGAGCTATGTTATTCTCTGCTGTAGAAAAAGCTATTAAAAATCAAGAAGTTACATGACTTTGTCTTACCCTAGCTTTCTGGCCTTTTCCCAAATGAATCTTCCTTTTCTGATTTTGTTTTTCTTTTTATTCTATGTTTCAAGGTATCTTGATACTACATCTAATCCTTAATTCATATTTGCAATTCCTTCTCTCAGTGGGCATGGGGCAATAGACAATGGAGTTTTACTATCTTAAATGAGCTAAGAAGTTATTCTCAGTAGCTAGTACTCTGGTTTGTCTTTAGAATTCTTTTTCTTTTTTCATTCCAGTCCTTAGAATATGTGAGAACATATATGTAAGGTCATTACTGTATTTTGCTGAAAAATGATCAAACCTTTTCAGACATAATTATAAATGGTTACATGACACGGCATTTTCCAGCATGCTTTAGTTAGGATGCACCAAAAAAGAAGTTTTATATATGATGGCTAATGAATCATGCCCAGCCACCCTTCACAACTCTTTTCTACTACCTTAATGTTTCTGTTTTCTTTGCTCCCTATCTTTTCAGACCTCTGGTGCTGAATGTTAATGATGAAATTGTTGGCTCTACTCTATGCAATTATTCTCAGAAAATTAAGCCTCACATAGTGTATACTTAAAACATGATGACATAGTCTCACAAATGGATAATAATGATATATAAAGGAGTACAAATTCTGATTAGTGAACACAAACCGGTCAAGAAAGAATAGCAATTCATTGAAAATAGCTTGTGGAAGGGACAGTTTCCTTCTTTTTTAAAGTCATTTTTTGCTCCCAAGAAAATCTGCTTAGAAAACTCTAAGCAGGGAATATCCTAGAAAAAAAAACCCTAAATTAACACTTGCACAACTCTGCCACTTTAAAATTATGTTTTCCTAAGCAATACAGTATGAAGAAATGATAGTAGGTGATATTCCTGTTTAGTCAGAAGTGACAGAGCCATTTGATTTCCTGAGCAGTAAACAGGACATACTACATCAGTAAAAATAACAGTAACCAACTAGCAGACTCAGCAATAAAACTAGATTAACATAATGGGGAAAGAACTTTAGAAGAACGTGTGGAGATTTTGACTTCAGTTACTCTGGTGTATATCAGGGAGTCAGCTGACATAAGTTAAAAAAACAGACACACTTTGAAGCACCTGAGAAGAGAATTTTGAGTCAAAGCTTTCATTACTGTGATCAAATGAGTAGAGATGATTTAGAGATTATGTTTCAGTTTAAAATGATAAAAAGAATATTTTCCTGCCTAGAATATTGCAATTCCATTCTCTACTACAGTTTCTGTGTTGCTTTGTAATAAATCTTTACACACTCCAAGACCTTCTGTCTTGTAGGGTGTTTCTCTTTAAGAAACTCTTAATTTTTTATGCTCTTCATTAACTACACTTTACATGTAAGTTTTAGAAATTATTTGCTGCCCCAGACAGGTGGAAAATACCACCAGCTCTATACTGTCACTGTTACCAGACTCTAAATTTTACTAGCTTTACCACTTATTCCCTCTAGCATCACAGTTTGCTCATGTCCTCTGCTGACACAATTACCCAGGGGACATAAACTTAAGGCACTCTATTAAGTATATTATATGATTCAGATATGAAAGCAGTGGGAGGAAAAATTATTTCTGAACTTCTCTTTGCCAGCTCAGTAAAAAAAAAAGAGGACCATGAAGGCCTATATTTTGCATTATTAAATCAACTTAAAATTCAGGGTACAAATAATTGTGGGAGTTCTGTCTAACTTCCATAGCTCCATTCTGATTCAGGCAAAATGACAGTAAAGGACAAAAGAAGTGTAGCATACTGCAGAAGAAATGCAAGAGAAGGATGGAACAGATGGAGCAAGATGACTTTGGTGGTGTATAATAGGGTTGTCACAGATATTTAAAGAGAGATTAGAGTCTAATTTTGCTTTTACCCTTTTTTTTTTCAATAGGTACTGTAGGAGCTGTGGCAGTAACAGAGGGCTTCTCGTTAAACTCATTATTCTTACCCCACAGTAAGACAATAAGAGAACTTAGTCCATTACTTTGTTAAATTCATCATCTTTAACAGGAAACAACAATTGTGAATTTTTCTGATGATCTAAAAGCTCAATGTATCATATCAATATATCCTGGAAAATTAAAAATACAAGCAGGCTGGAATCTAGTAACTATAAAGCCCAACTTTTGCTGTTTATTGTGTACAAAATAACACCCAAATTCTAGGGAAACAAAAAAGAAAAAAGACAGGGGATTAGAGATCCCTGTGGCTCACAATATGATAAGATAGTATAGCTGGAAGTCTCTTGCCTTGTAGTAGATCACTGACTTCTTTTAAAGGAAAGTATCTCCCATTAAACATGAAGAACATAAGAAAAATATTAAGTTACTCTCCCCATCTTCTTTCAATTCAAGCCCTAAACAAAAAGAAGTACATTTGAATCATAGACGTCCCCTCCACACTTGTGAATTGAAGTATTGTTCCCCTGTGTGGAGAGAACAATCCTTTACTGCACAAAATTAACTACCTTATCATACTAGAGGTTTATGAGTCTGTCATAGGGTTATAAATCCACACTCCCTGACTGCTGACCAACAGAAATCATGGATGACGAAGCTTGGTTGGTTGGTGCTGAAAACATTTGGTTCTGAGACATGGTCAGCAATTCAAGATTCCTATCCTCATCTGCATACCAGTGTGTGAATATACAGGTCTAATGAACAGATTAATAATTTAGAAGGCAAGTTAAGACTCTGAAAAGGCCTTCATGTCTCATTTGCAACTAAATTTTTCCCATAGTTTTGTCTATGCTTTCACAGTGCAGTATCTTTGGTATTCTATCTCACTATTGCTTAAGAAATTAACCTCCATATCCTGTATGTTGCATGGTGCAGCCCCCCTTCCTTGGCTTAAGGATTACATAAGGCACCTGGACTAAAAGGCAATGACAGAATATGTTCTTGTTACTGGAGCATGCAAAAGGAAGTGGTCTTGAGGAAATAGCAGTGGGCGTAAAGTTGGTCATACCGGGCATAGCGAAGACAGGAAGTGTAGAGATGACACAGTGAACTAAGTTTAAGGCCCAGCAGTTTTAAAAAAGAACTCTTTCTCTGAGAAATAAGTGATATTAGCAATGACTGAACACTTTCCACTCACAGAGTGGTCTGAAATTTCCTTACCTGCAGATTAAACGAGAAACCTTTTGCCAATACTCTGAGTCCATAACACTTTGCTAAGGCCACTATGTAGTCAAAACAGCAGCTGCTCAATGATAGCCTGAAATGGATCTGAACTAGTGAAGTAAGTTAACATTTTCAAAAGCATGTATGTATAAGACCTGGCTTCTTAACAAGGTCTTCAAATGTATCTCAGAAAGGTGAGGTGCTTAAATATGCAGATAGCTGGCTATATTTTCCTCTCCTTAGAAATGTCAGTGTACTTAACTTTTATTGATTTCAGAGACATTAATTTCAATGAGTGGATTAGCAAGGCACTTTCAGAAAATCTGACCAAGCATCTACATGAAACTTAAAGCCCTCAAATACCTGTGTAAATCTGACCCTTTTGTACTGAGAAATACTTAGAATCACAGTGAAGGGCAGTGGGATTTGGTCTCTGAATTACCTGTGACTTAGACAAGTAGGTGTTTTTGAAAATTCTCAGATATGGAAATGAGTTTGTTACTTTATAGTCGCCTGTGATTTTTTTTTTCCTTCAGTCTATTGACATAAACAAACAAAATATACAGGCATGCGGTTTACGGTAGGATAGCAGTGAAGCAGGACACACACATTGCAGGAAAATAGTAAGTAAGAAGTGAAGGTTGTGATTGATATTCATCCTGGCTAAATCTGAATAGAGAATGGGACAGTGAAGGTGAATGTACTTGAAAAGAGATATAAAAATTGAACTAGCAACAAAGACTAAGTTTTTTGTTGTTTTGTTTTGCTTTGTTGAGTTTATTTTTTTTTAAAGAATACATTTTTTATGAGATATGAAATCCCCAGCAGTGCAGAGAAATGATTGGTTGTTATTCCTGTTGGGTACTAATGAACTAGCACCATGAGATCTTTAATACAAATTGGGGGAAATTGGGGGAAAAATGTGCTTTTCCAACTGCTGCAATTCATTGAAACAATTAAGGACTGATTTCATGAGTCTCAAACCTCTTAATACACAGATGATTCTTGGGAAGAGCAGGAATTCCAGTCACTCAAGACTATCTTAACAAAGCAACAAGGGATCACAGTCTTCACGGTCTACAAGGATCCAAGAAAACAAGGAGTCTGCTGCCATTCATCTGTGTATGAATGAACTTATTTTTACAGTTTCCAGGCACTAGCTGAAACAAATTTTTTTTGTTCTCCTTACCGGTTCTGAATTATGACTATACAGAATGAGAATTTCCTTCCATTAAATCCAATGCGTTCGTCTTATACAGAATATATTATTAATTGTTCTGGTGTGTCTTATAGAGAATGTTTTCTCATAGCTATCATTTATGCCATTTTGCCATGTGAATATCAAATCAATTTTGTTACCAGCATAGGACTGAAGTAGAGATGGCATGTATAAACCTCTTCCTGTTAGTTTTAATTTGGATTGGTAAGGATATTTTCTCCTTCTCAAATTGAGAATAAATTTCACATTCAAATGAAAAGCTTAAGCTTATCTTCAGCACTGATTTCTGGTTCTATAATCTTTCCTTAAGTTATATCTCAGAAATTGAGATATTCAAGTGTATCTGAAAAGTATTTAAAAATTTAAGAATTTAGATTAGTAATAGCTAATTTGATACATATTAATTCCTGGGGGGCACCCACACCTGGGGAAGGTAAGAATTTGCTTTAAGGTAAGGGAACATAAGTATTTGATTTAGAAAACCTTATAGGTAGTGCAGAGAATGATTACATATGCTTCCTTGTAGCCCTGCACATCTCTGTGTGTTCCTGTAATGATACAACTCTTTCCAGAGCTGGTCTCTCCTTTTGTGCTTAACAATAACTGGCAAAAAATAGAGCAACATCTATTTCCCATCTACGGTCCTTTGACATCCAAATTTGGATGGAGAATCATCTACACTTTTTCAAAGTCCATCACAGGATCTACAAAATTTTCACTGATTAGAACTACAAATCCTTTCATCTCCAGTGATATGTTCAAGAGAGAGTATTTCTTGCCTAATTGTGTGATGACTGTGGTACAGCATCATGCTCACATAATATTCATACATTTCTAACCCCTAGAAAGAGGGGTTAGAAAAAGTTAAGCCTGCTTTCTATGTATCTTTCACTGCTATTGAACTATAATGCTGAAAGAAAATCACAGAGTGAGTCCCAAGTGGACTGATTATGTTCTACTAGTTCCCTGTGTTTTTAATGGAGAGGTGAATAGATAACATATAAGGAGAATTACCCATTTCAGACCCTAAAAACACTTAAGCTTGCCACATACTAAACAAAATTTGAGAGTTTACTTGCCTAAATATCAACAGTGAGGACAGTAAAATTTCAGAGCAGGAGTCACAGGCTAGCTCAAACTACCCACTAGTGACTTGAGGCAATATATAGACCTGTGTTCTCATGCATACCAGAAATATTCCTATTGCTCATCAGTACTGCTTATGGCACTAGAGCTGTTATGCCAAGTACGTGGTGACAATTTACACTAAAGAACAGGTTTTTAATATATTTGATTAAGCAGAAAAATTGTTTAATTTTAAGAAATTAATTCTAGAGTTGAATGTAGAAAATTGTGATTTGTTAATCTGTCTGAACAATAATGATTTCTTCTAATAGCTTAGACCTTTGCTATTGCAGCTTTGTATGTTTGGTTTTCTTTGCTGCCAAGGATCTCTAAATTACTCTAGTTAAATAAGTAATAGTCAAAAAACCCCATTTTTTTCTATACTTAACCATCTGTGCAGCTTAGTTCAGTTATCTAGAAAGATTTAATGCACCCTTTTTAAAAGCCAAAATTCTTGTATATGATATATTATTTGATTATTGAATTTGTCTGTTGAAGTTATAGCAGTAATTGTCCCTGGAACTAAATCAAAATTAAATTGGGGCAAATAATCCAACAGTTTAGCTTATAATGTCAGGGTTTTCTTACTCTAGACAGAAACTTCCCAAGTGTAAATTACTACATTTCCCACTGTAGCAAATTGTTTGCTGCAATAATGGTACAAATAATGACATAGTCGATCTACTGCATGGCTTTGAGCAACTGCTGGTATGACATTTATACTAAACCTCACCTAACTTTCCCAGCCATCTTACTCTCAAATGTCTATAACAATATGTGGAGCCACTTGACTCTGTCATGGTGCATTTTGTCCCTTCACCATGGTCCGCCTCGCTCTGGCAAAGTGAGATAGAGTTTGTCTCACATAGATGACCCATGATGAAGTTACACCACAGCTGTACAACTCCGTAGGCAGCTAAAGGAAAGAATGAGGTCTTACTGTATGCCTTTGGCCCAGTTACTGTAGCAACTGGAGAGCAAGTTGATGGTAATTTACTGCTGGCAGACATAAGCAGAAGATTTCTGTCACTTGCACTTTCTCCCCTGACACCTGGAGAGCTGAAACCCCACCCACCAGCCAGCGCCAGTAAAAGAAATAAATAGGCATATGGTATTTATTTTTCATATTTACTTGCAAGATAAGGAGAAAAATATAGGATACACTTCATCCCTGAAGTCCGAGACACTTTATGTCTCAGAAAAAAGCCATGGCATGTAACAAAATAAAGACTAGAGAAATATGCACTTCTGTTCTTGCTTATAATGGTGCTACTTCATTGGAGCTCTGGTCCCTTTTTTTGTTCCAAATGCTATTCCTCAATAGAACCAATAATTGTGACATCCCAAATGATAAAAAGAAGTTGGAATAAAAAGGGGGAGAACAGCAACAGATATATAGAACAGAATGTAAAAGCATATTCTGTTGACTGCAAAATTTTTCAGCATGTTATTCATATCTATTGAAATGCTCCCTTTCCATTCCACAGACATAGTAAAGGGAGAGACATTAATACACATCTCAATAGAGTTATAAGGAGGCTATAAGAGATATAATATTGTTATGCAGATGGCCCTTGGTCTAGGGGGCTTGAATAAAGTACCATTGTGCATCTAATTAACTCTAAAATGACTGTGCCAATTGCTTTGCTATGTTTGAAACCTTCTGTTCTCATATGTTTTGATGAGTTGTTTATTCAGAAAAAATACTTGGATGCTTTGTTGGCCTCAAAGCAGCACTCAGAAAGGTACTGAAGTTGGCAGAATTAGCTTACACCCACTTGTAAGGCTAGCAGAATGCATTAACAAACTTCGGGAAGTGTTCCCTTAGACCAACATTGATTGAAGGGTAAGGTCTATGACTGTAGCCTGTAAATATTCCCTGGCAGGAATTCAATAGAGCTGGAGCTCACAGTTCTGTAATGAACTGCAACTCTAACTTCCTGTTAAACCAAGCTAGCACCCATGTTCTCTACAGAAGTCTTTACAAAATGAGGCTACTATGATCCTTACTCAATTCTTTAAAAGATTAGTAGTAAATTAAATGCTGGCACACAACATAAATTAGAACATCAAACGATACTGGAATAATAAACTTTAAACAGTGTACCAAATTATGTTCAGCTTGCAAAAGGCAAGATATGTAAATTAGGCCCAATGCACCAGGCAACCACTGTGCATATAACTGTGTGAAATGTAATGGGAGGTGCACGTATTTATAGCCATTTTGAAGTTACTTGACTGATTCCTGTGCAGGTAGCCTCCAGGAGTACATAAAGGCAAATGTTGACATATGGTTTAGTCCTGCATTTCCAAACATATACTGCACAACCACATTAAAACAACAACAACAGCTCACATATGTTTATTTACTGATCAGGTGCTTGGGAGAAAGCAATTTGTTTCTTGGATGATACTTCACCTAGTTTAAAGGAAACTAAGATACATGTCTTTGCTTTCTCTAGGGCTTCCCACAGCCTTTTTTGTGCTCCCTGCACATGCATAAAATATATGTACCTACAGAAGGTGGGGAAGGAGGAAGAAGAAGAATCTTCTCTTATTTTTACAATAAAAGTTCCAAAACCCATTCCCTCCCCAGGCAACTCTGCGCAGCAGTTTTAGGATGTGTATATGAAGTACGTGGACTATATGAATTATGTGAAATATATGAAGCAGAGGCCAGTGATGACTGGCATTCCTCAGGGGCAAGTATTGGGATCAGGGCTGTTTAACATCTTTGTTGGTGGCACGGACAGAGGGATTGAGTGCACCCTCAGCAAGTTTGTTGACAACACTAAGCTGTGTGGTGCAGTCAACATGCTGGAGAGAAGGGATGCCACCCAGAGGAACCTGGATGGGCTTGAGATGTGGGCCTGTGTGAACCTCATGAAGTTCAACAAGGGCATGTGAATATTCCTATACAGGGACCAGGGCAAACCCAAGCATAAATATGGGCTCAATGAAGAATGGATTGAGAGCAACCCTGAGGAGGACTTGGGGATGTTGGTGGACAAGAAGCTCAACAAGACCCATTAGTGTGCACTTGCAGCCCCAAAAGTCATATAGTGGGATGCATCAACATGAGCATGGCCAGCGTGTCAAGGAGTGTGATTCTGCCCCTCTACTCCACTCTCATGAGTTCCCCTCTGTGAGGATGGTGAGACATTGTCACAGGTGTCCACAGGATTTCTGGATACCCCATTTCTGTCAGTGTTCAAGGTCAGGTCGGGGTTTAGANAGATGTGGGCCTGTGTGAACCTCATGAAGTTCAACAAGGGCATGTGAATATTCCTATACAGGGACCAGGGCAAACCCAAGCATAAATATGGGCTCAATGAAGAATGGATTGAGAGCAACCCTGAGGAGGACTTGGGGATGTTGGTGGACAAGAAGCTCAACAAGACCCATTAGTGTGCACTTGCAGCCCCAAAAGTCATATAGTGGGATGCATCAACAGGAGCATGGCCAGCGTGTCAAGGAGTGTGATTCTGCCCCTCTACTCCACTCTCATGAGTTCCCCTCTGTGAGGATGGTGAGACATTGTCACAGGTGTCCACAGGATTTCTGGATACCCCATTTCTGTCAGTGTTCAAGGTCAGGTCGGGGTTTAGAGCAACATATCTTAGTGGAAGTTGTCCCTGACCATGTCAGGAGGTTGGACTAGATGAGTTTCAGAGTGCTTTCCAAACCAATCCATTGTATGATTCTGTGATCCTATAATATTCATTTTAAAATGGACATATTAAAAAGAGCAGGAAAGCACACACAGTTCTTTTCTACTCCATTCCAGGTGAATGCTTTTGCCTTTGTGCAGCAGACCAGTGTTACCTTCAGCATTCTTTTACCTTTGGCCTCATGACGTGCATTCCTGACAAAACAGCATCCTGTTTTCAAAACAAAGGTTTTCAGACCAGTGATTTTACACTCATAGAATAATTAAGTGTCCCTAAAGCCTACCAGCTGCACCTATGCCCTTGCTCATATCTGAACATATGTTTATATGTTCATATAACATATGTTATATGTTTATGGGGTTTTTTTTTGGTTGTGTTGCTTTTTTGGTGTGGTTTTTTTGTTGTTGTTTTTTTTGGGGGGGGTTAATGGAAAAAAGGAGAAGTTGAAAAATGTGTCAAACAATAGAAAAACCACACTGTCTAAAAAACTCTAGAAGCTTAGAAGTGTTCAAAACCAAATACAGATTATGAAAAAAAAAAATATGGGGTACGAAATTTAAATCTTCCTACTTGAGAAAGTTTAGCTGCCTCTGAATTGGTATTCAAGTTTATGCATTAAGAGCAATATCATTGGATTTTTTACTCAAATTGCCTTCAAAGAATAGGGTAGCTATTGCTATGAATAAAAAATGAAGAAAGAGGGGAATAAAGAGAAACATCTTAAATCCCTATTTGTTGGCAATGTTTTATTACACTGCATAGAGTATTTATATAAAAAGGATTAAAAAATGTATTAAAACAGAAATGCCTTCTTAATAGCTATTGCTCTGTGAGCACTGCCCTGCATTAGTACAATCGATTTTCACATCATTTTCATGCTTCTGCAGTATGTCTTCCCTATTTTAAATGCACAGATTTGCTGTAAGAATAGGATATTGTTGCCATCCATAAGACAGCAGCCAGATTTATGGGAGCTCTGAAACAGGTTTAAAAACTCCTTAAGTGTCTTTCCAGGGTGATCATTTTCCTCCTGGGTCCAAGACCTCTTTAGCTGTTCTAAGGCTTTGTCTCGAGTCTAGAAGAGAAGTGCACCATCATGTTGCCGAGCAGTAACTCATCCATAACTCAGGGTATGTCCTGTGAGTACCGATTGCACACTATAATTTTCTCCATGTATTGAGGATGCTTCACTTGTCAGAGGCCTTTGAAAGTAGTCAGCTTTCATCAATGGATCTTGACAACATGGAAAGAATGAGGCACCTGAAGGAAGCGTAGGGCATAGCATTTCAAAAGCAGTACCTGAAGACTGATTATTCTTTGTCCTTGACACCCTGCCAAGGGCTAGATGAACTGAACATTTGGGAAGTAATGGAGCCTACAAATCACCAGTTGCCTACAATCCCACTCAGGCCACAAGAGGATAGCATGCATGACTTCAATTCAGTTTTTATTACGTGTTGTAAGCTTTTGACTGTTCTGATATGTGTTGTCATTGATGTGTCAAGACTGGGCTCTGACAGAGTGTCCGACCTGATTGAGATCAACAGTGCTATGTTATGACTGAAAAAATAAAAAAGTAAAATAGCAACACTGTTGTGTGACTTTCTTTAATTGACCGCAGTCATTATGTGAGCCATAGAGAAACAAACCCCAAGGGCTGTCTTAGGTGAGAGGAGAGGGTGTAAGAACGTACTGCCAAAGTGTTCTTTGATGTATGAGCCGTACATTGGGATGTGCCTTTGTTGTTGGAGAAGCGTTTGTTCTGATGTACTCCTGATTACTCACCACTTCAATATTTTAGACTCAAAGAGAAATCACCAAAAGATTTGGCTAAGTGTTGAAGACGTTGCGCTGGTAGTTTTAAAAGCTTTTATAAAAGGATAAGTATACTGTGTTTTAGGACTAAACTTGTCTATAGTGTTAGTGATCAGCTAAGTGAGAATCTGATATGAATTAACTGTTCAAGGTTTTATTTTTCCCTTCATTAAAAAAAAAAAAACAAAACCAACATTTTGTCCTGTAAAAGCTATGGGAGATAACAATAACAGTGTTTTCATGGACACTTGTTATTCTAAACAAAGAAAAAGATGATCAATGAGGCCATATTGACCAAAGGACCCTTCAAATTTTAATTACAGATCTGTAATGTGATGCCCACTCATAAATGAAAAGATATGACCCTTCAGGATAATGCCACCATATTTTTTGAGCAACATCTGAAAGCATTACTGGTTAGGGGTCAAGTTCTGCTGAGTCAAATGAAATATAACCGTGTAGCTAACATCTGAACCAAGTGAGCCTGTGGAGAAGATGCCTGTACATGGAGAGTCACAGAGTCTTTTTAATGTAGACAGCTGAACCTGCAGCACGTAAACCAGCATGAATTTAAGAACTCATTTTCCTATAAATATCTAAAGCCAAGACTATACCTTCTGGAACTACCAAAATATTCAAAAAAATATGTTTGTTTGTTTGTTTGCTTGTTTATTTTTATAAGATAGCACATACGTAAAACAATTTCAAAAGGTTCTATCACTAACATTAACCTGTATGACCATTTAGAAGGAAAATTTCAGATATTATTTATCTCACTAGAATCTATACATCTTTTTAACTACTTAAAATTGAACCAATATTTATAGCTCTCTTTTTGAATACAGATAAGTAGCTCATTCTAATACATAGGAAGGAAAGCAATAACTCACAGATTAAATAAAACCCTTTAAAGTTGCAGATGTCTTTGATCCTGACATAATATAATGCCCTCTGAAACAACAGAAGTGTCATGTGAAGTAGTTATTTATGTTTCCATGGACTGGAGAAGTTACAAAATGCTGGGATTAAATTATTTACTAACACTGGCTTTCTCTTTTGATAAATAAAGTATGACAGACTGAAGTATATTTTACCATTGTGGCACTATAGGTACACTCTCTCAGTGGCAAAAAATTTCAGTTGTGGCTGTTTAATAGACAGAGAAGAATTTCTTCATCTTATCTAGACAAACCTCTCCCCAAACCATATTTTCGATATGGTGTAATACCAATATTGTCTGAAACTACACAAGTGAATGAGCTACTAGTCACTTCTTTGGGTCAGTAAAATCTAAAAAAAACCAAACACTTGAGAACTTTTATGCAGTATTTAGCCTGGATTTCCTTAGTCTAATGTTCCTAGTTCTGCCTTTTTGCCCTTTACAATAACATAGCTCCACCTGCTTTGGTAATTACACTGCTTCTGTACTTGTACATAGGCAGTGTAACATATCTTTGCCATGGATAGTTAAGGACACTAGATTAAATTAAAATTTTAAAAAATTGAAAACAAAAAAATTTACATTGATCAGAAAATGACCATGTTCTAATTTTTCCGTTGATTTGTCATGGTCTCTTAAATTCTTCAAGCAATTAGAAATCCAAAATGTAGGAAAGTTTCAGGACTAAAACCAAAGTAACAGATTAAATCAGCATGTAACTTTTCACCCAAATGACGTAACAACAATAAAATCATGCAGCTGTCTAAATAATACGAAATTAATATTAATAAGTTAAAATCTGACGTGTCTGCGCAAAAAATGTAGGATTTTTTACCTCAGAGGAAGCAGGTCAGTGCATAGTGTGAGGTGAAATGTAACACAACCCACCCAATTTTTAATGCAGCATTTGAATTTATTTACAGTCACAGAATCGCAGGGTGGTTGAGATTGATGGAGTGAGCTAGAGCAGATTGCTCAGGACCATATCCAGTTGCTTTGTGAATATCTTTGAGGATGGGAAGACTACAGCCTCTCTGGGAGCCCTGTTTTAATTCTTAGCCACCCTCACAGTAAAAAAATATTTCCTTAATTCTAAGTTGAATACCCCATTCTTCTATTTCTTTCATTCTCATCTTGTCACTGAGAGTCTGTCTCTGACTTCTGTTCTCCCATAAATCTGGTATTTATGCAAAAGATATTTAAAAGGTGATTAGAAGTGATCCTGCAGTAATAGCAGCCATGTCCCTTAGGCACTTGTGTGTACGTGTCATTGGGCCTATGGAATTGTGTACGTCCAGTATTCTTAAATGTTCCCTAATAGAATCCTCCTCCAGACAAGGCAAATCCTTCTTGCTCCAGACTTTCCCACAAGTCAGATGGACATGGGATTGAGGAGAGCAAATTTTACTAGTAAAGACCAGAAAGAAGAAGGTATGGACTACCTAGGATGCTTCCACGATTTTTTACTAGCTTCAGCAGCCCACATATTCTCCAATCTATCTTTTACTGCTGCTCTATCTGTAGATATTTCATTGCCATTCAAAGTACTCATCAGATTCAGTGCAAGGTGGGTTTTGGCTTTCCTAATCACATTCCTGCAGTCTCAGACAGTGTATCTCTATTCCTTCTTGGTTACCTCTTCCTGCTTCCTTTTGAAGTACACTTTGTATATTTGTCTTTCTTTTTTGGAACTTTATGTCCCTCTGAAGCTCTCCTTCTGCCTTTACCTTATTGACAAAGCTCTCCAGCTCCTCACTTCCTATCAGGCACTTATCTCATCTTAAGTTTGTGGTCAACAGTAGTTCCCAAATCCTTTTTGCAGGAAAATGTTATGTTGTTGATCCCGTATCAGTCTTGAGCTTGTATTTACCCTTTTTCAGCTTTTTCCTGCTGTTTCTCCCATTTGTCAAAGTAATTCTGAAATCTTGAATCCTGACCTTCAACATCATTCTAGATTCTCTCAGCTTTGGGCTGTCATCCATCAACTAAGTAATTGATTAAATATTGGAGTGAAACTGGGCACAGGATGAAATATCAACCTCCTTCCATTTTGACAGGGAACAACTGATAACTAAAAGAGGACTGTGGTTTTCAGTGGTTTTACATATCTTAGAGGAATGTATTTGCAAAAATATATTAATGTGAAACCGTGTGAAAACTAAGCCATAACCTCACATTTAAATGCAAATATCTAGCAGCAAAAAAGGGATGAATTTCTGTGAAAACAATGGATTAGCTAAGTAGTGGCTTTTAAAATTCATTAATAGTATTTGAATTGTGTCTTAATGTACTTTATACAGTATTTGAGATATTAGACTTAAATAAAATCATGGAACTGTATCTTACTTTGCAATCTTCTAGAAAATAAAAAATGTCAAAATCCCAAAAATAAAATCAGCATTTGCTACTATAAAATTCTAAGGTCTAAATCTGTATAGTGTTTTGCAAAAGTCTAGAAGATAAAATTCTGTCTTGTGTTTTGTAATGGTGTTAAGGTGAAATGCCACAGAATGGAAAATGTAATGCATTTCAGGTCACATTGTCTCTGTATCCTTCTCCTCATTATACAGAGAAGATAATGAAAGAGCAGAATTTAATAGAAAAGTAAAGTTTTCCTGTGAAAGGATATGGCTGAAAAGTCAACTTGTACTATGTAATGTAATGGTAGCTTAAACAGTATTTTAATTTAGTTTAGTCCTTAGCTTGTAACTTAGCAAGAGATTCAGTTGAAACAACAGATGCAGGAGGTTTAAAGTTAGGATTTATCTCATCTATCTCAAAGTGAGTTGTCTAATCAGAGTGAATTATTTAGGTGCTCTCTGTTGTAAGTAGTGAGAGAGAAGAATCTTTACTCCCTCCTAAAATAAGTAGGGTTAATCTAACTTTATTAGAGTTACTTATTTCTCTCAATTGACTAGTGATGGAATCTCTATACTCTATTCGAGACAGTGCAGTGGACTAAATCTTATACAAAGGGAGGGTATATTTTGGGAATAAGAATGAACCATTCTCACTTTACAAAATGAGAATCCACCTTGAGTAATAAAGGCAAAACTCCAGGTTTGAATATGAATTTTTTAGTAAAGCCTATGAATTTAATACAGTTAACAACTTTAAAAGGATGGGATTTTATTTTAACAGCTCTTGCCTTTTATTTCTCCATAATAAATTAAATTACACTTCAGGGTGTGTCTTCAGGACTGTGCCTTTCACTGAGATACCGCAAAAGACGTATTTATTCTAAAGAATTTAACATCTCACCTATAATGAAACAATAAAGGATTTCTGGCCATACCCCTAAATCAGTAAAATACAGCTAAAATACTAGAGAGGCAGAGGACTATGTTACCTTCATGCATATATCTTCTGTTACATAAGTTTTTCGGGACTTTATTTTCTGCATCAATTTTGTTGTCTAAAAATAACAATAATGATGCCATTTACAAATACAGTTGCATTTCAAAACAGCCCTTATCTCGACCAGGCTTAATCTAACAGGAAGAAAAAAAAAATGTGAGAGGAAAATGTGTAAGAATAGTTATACCTAAATTTATACCCCTGTCTTGATAAATACCACTACACTTAGAGAACTCAGCCATTATGTAATATGGCATATGAAATATAATTAGGTAATAGTCCTTGCAATGTCCTTGAAATCTTTTTCCTCATCCCTTCTGGAAAGTTAGATGGCAGCTTGACATTTAGTTCAAGTATTTACTTGTGGCACCTTGGAAAGTCTCGAGGAAAAAATTATACTTAATAGGTAGCTCCTGGTAAAAGTGACTGAATTGCAGTGCATTGCTGCTGATAATATGGATTTCTTTACCCAGTACTTGGTTAGGAGGAGAAAGGGGGAGGAGGATTTGTCTGGGAGGATTTTCTTCCTGAAACAAAACTGCTGAGATGGAGAGAATTCAAAAGGTCAGTAAGGCATCAGGGGAAGTAATTGTAAGAGAGAAGACCAAACTAAACAAACAAAAAGATAGCTACTGCAAGTAAGCCCAGATCTGCCAGATGCTTATTTAAAAACAAGAAAAAAAAAAATATATCCAAAAGAGCAGTTTCTAGCTGGGACTTGTGGCATATTTCTTTTGTTAAACTGAAAGATTATTAAGAAAGTTTTGTGTATGACTCGTTGACTAATAACTGCAAATTGTTATATTGCATGTGGACCAACCAAGAGAATAGAATGACATACAGATTTCACCAGTGTACTGAATTATACAGCTGTTTCCTATATAGTACGGTTGAGACTGAAAAATAAGGGATAGAAGTCATGACTGAATTGAGGAATAAATCCTAATGCTTTTAATCTTTCCTGACTTTCTTATTTTCGTCTCCTTTCTAGTCCCTCTCTGCTCAAAGTCCTAATTTACCTTGTTATAATTTTAAACTTCTATCTCTTTCTTCCTCAACTTGTAATTCAGCTTCACCCTTTCTTCTACTCTTTTCCTGATTTCTGCCACAGCCTTGCCTCCCATCCCTCTCTCCCACCACTGACCATGTTCTTTTTTTCTCTATGTTACCTGCAAGCCCTAGTTTGTTTTATCTCTGTGTTTGACTATCTCCTTTCTGTTTCTGGATCATGCTCCTCCGTTCCTGGACCCTGCTTTGGCCACCTACCCCTTCTCTCCTCACACCTTCTCCTCTTCCTCTGGTACATATGTATGGTAGAAAATCCCCCATGCATCCCAGCTGAAATAAACATACCTGCTTTACAATTTTAACTGTAAAGTCCTTATTCCGCAACACACTGGGATGTTTTGGAGCTGGGTACTTGTCTGCGTTTTGGAAGTGGATTTGGTAGTGGATTTGGAAGACGAGGAACATGGATGTTGCTAAGGGCAGTGTTTGTCTGTTTACCTGGTCATACTGCCTCAGTGTGTGTCTGTGGGCTACACTGTCAGCACTGCTGCTGCCTGAACCTGCAAACAGCAACAGCAGCAGCCACCTGCATGAGAGTGGGATGGAGGGACCCCCAAGTTCCCCAAGTGCACCCAGCTGGGCATCTGCGTCTAGGAAACAATTCAGAAGTCGGTTGCATCAGGCTGGTCTGGTGACATGCTTTCCAAAAGCTTCTTCGCTAAAAGCTCACTGCTTATAGGACTTTGTAGTAGGGAAAAAACCCCCTCTATTAATATTTAGGCTTTATCAAAACCCCAGAGTGACATAATTCACTTTAAACAGTTTATATTAAACAAAGTTAGAAGCAGTGAAGAGGAGAGAGTATGACAGCATTATTTTTTCCTGCTTATAATGTCATTAATTGTCTCAGAATGTAAAATGCATTAATTGTCCTTCTGATTCAACAGAGACTATTACACTCTTTTATACTTCTTATGGCAACACAGCTTTAAGATGCTAAGCAAATGATGATTTGAAGATTTCAGACACAAAGGGTCACAGTAAAAAAAGACCTCAGATAACTTCAATAGGCAATTCTTAGTACATGAGAAGCAAGTGAACCATCTCATGAAGGTTTTTATTTTTATGAAGCCTGTAACTGTAGATTTCCAGAACATGAAATCAATGCTTCTGCTAAGTAAAGGGATCTCTAATTGCTGGTTTTTATGTTGACAAGGCAAATTTTTTCTGAGGAAAAAAAGCCAGATTAATTCAATTTCTGGAGGGAATAATGAGTTGATATGTGGAGGCTTCTATCTGGTGTTCATTGTCTTTTTTATCAAGTGGATGGTAGGTAGATTGATAATTTGATCCCATCAAGAAGCAGAAAAAATCAAGCAACATTGTCCCATCCAGCGAATGAAACAAGTAGATAGGGAGAAGAGGCAGGTAAGAGAGGAAATAAGAACAGTCTTTTACAGGATTATGGCTGTCAGAATTGAAAGCCAGTTTTCTACCATAAGCCTAAGGCTGAGTTTCAGGTCGAGGAGCTGCACCATGTGTACAGTGCTATGAAGCACGTCACTTCCACACAGTTTTACTACTTGCACTACTTTTATGTTGGATGAATAACCTCCCTCTCACCATAAACTTTTGAGGATAAATTGCACAGATAAGACTTGTTTAATTTCTTTCAAATGAGAGGTGTTATCTTCTAATCTTCTCTGCTAGCAAAGAAATACCAGGAAATCTGACCCTCCTTTGGATTCCATGCTTTGCCTACCTGCTGGGCGCTACTGTTGACAAGCTTGCTGAAATTACATTTTCTTCGGTTGGGAAAGTAATGTGTTGCTTATATCAGGGCTGTGACTGAAGCCCAGCACATCAGAGAAGCATGGGAGTGCTGTGAAGTAATCATAGATAAAAACAGGACATATTTGTAAACAGGTTGTGTGAGCCTGTTGGTTTTCATTCACCTGTGGAGAGAGAATGAATGCCTTATAAATAAAGCCAAAGGGGAAGATGTTAAACATCCTGCATTTGCTTCGTAAATATATGCATCTAAAAATGAATTTGCATTTTTTGTGTTTAGCTCTATATTATTACATCAAAATCTCTTTCTGCAGTACCTGAAAGACAAATGAAATGTATCACCAAAAATGAAGGTAATCTCTAAAACAAAATATATTTTTTTCAGCAGTAAGGTCCATGGTGATTGTTCAGCATATATATGTATATATGTGCCAGACAAATACTCTTTGTTTCAAGTGAAATGAAAAGTCATTGTGTCCTCTCACCCACATCTTCCATTCCCAGTCTGCACATCTTATATCCTCAGGAAAACAAGACTGTCATATCTGAGAGACAGAGGTCTCCCCAAACTGCTTTCTGCCCCTTCATGCATGGTGTGTGAGGGCCCTGCTCCAGAACACCCAGCAGGAGACCCGAAACTCAGTTCTGAGTATGTTTCCTGCATGGTTCATGAGCTGGTGTGATATTAAAAATACAGACCATATCATTCTGTCGTGTGGTTCAGCTCCCAACAAGTGGAGGTAGGTAAAATATCTGCACAATTCCATTATTTGACTGGAATTCATCATATGTCTGTGACTGCAGAAATTTCCAGGGCCTTTTGTGTCATTCTCTGTTTGTTCTCCCTCTCTCCTGTTCCCCTCCTTTCTACACACCTTCATATTTCCTGGGATTCATGGAAGGGAATTCACAACTTCATAATCCTTCTTGCAGGGCTGTTTTTACTTCTAGTCAGGAAAGGAAAAAGAGAAGATTTCACCTTAGTGTTTATTTGTAGGGGCCAAGGATACTGGCTGTAGCAGCTGCATTTTCCAGTATTTTCCTTATCATGTCTTTGGGAGAGTTTCTCTCTGGTCAGATTAAAAAGTTTTGGTGTTCCTTTATTCACATGACCCTCCTGCTGTTTTCTCATATGTGAAGTTCTTGCAGCTGTCATCTGGGGATAAGGAAGGAAGACAAAGCTTTCCCTAAAATTATTTTAAAAGAATTTCTGTGATAAACTTCACACAATCATTTTGAATCCTAAAGGAAAATTGGCTTTGGCTATTCCTTTTAGTAATGTATAAAAATTGTCATTGTAGCAGAGGGTACATCTTCACAAAATAAATGATCATAATAGCTTCTTTATAAATGCTTATTCCATTGTATTACAGGAGAACCTCTTCTAAGATAACATGTTACATGAAAAACCTTTTGTGATTCTAGTTTTAGAGATTTAAATGTCAGCCTTCATAAAAAATGTTTTTTAAAAGCTGAAAAATGCAACAGACCCTTCCATCAAGTGACCTCAAATGGAGTTCTTTCCAGAAAGGAAAAAAAGTACATCTTAAATGTTAAAATAAAAGAAATGGAATTGATTCTATTTTTAAAAGTTTAGGGGTTTTTTCAAGCTATCAAGTAAATTTATATATTATTTGCTACCATCCAGGCTCATAGCTTGTTTGCAATTATCAGTTATAGCTGCATACTGATGAAGGGGAAAGTAAACACTTCTTTCCTAAAATTATCTTGATACAGGTGGATTTCCACAACAAACAAAAAGTTTAGTGAGTATTAAAAGATATTGGCTGCACTCAGATATTCCACATTAGACCAAACCTAACCATTTACAGTGTCATCTGACCCAGAAGTAGAAATTCACTATAAAATGTACCATGCTTCTGGGTTAATGCTTATGTCATGGTCCTTGGAGGGCTGTAAATGGACTGGTTTTCAAACTAGAAATTAGAGCTGGAATTGAGACTGGGTTTGCTTCTCAGGAGGCATGTTTCTTTTTAGGAGGGAATAGACAAGCAACAACCACTTGGTCACCGGCTACACAATCTATAGGGTCATTTTTGCCAGGCTTCTCCCTTCTCATTTACACGTGACATAGGAGGAAAGGTATTTTAGCAAGTCCGCCTCTTTGCAACACTGTGCATTATAAAACTTGTCAGTGTTAAATACCATGCTTGAAAATGAACTAGAAGATTCATAAATAAAAACTTGACATTCACACACACATTGCTGTGATAACCAGTGATGGTGGCAAGGAGCTTGAGACATCTTTTGCCATGGTCCTGTCTGCCTGGCTGCGAGTCTGTTACAGCATGTGAGCCACCGAGAGCAGGAAGCTGAGGGGATGCTACCTGCAATCTCTGTCGCCAGAAATCAGTTAGGTGACTCAGGACAGGAGTCTGTGTAAACTCAAATAATGAAAGTGAGAGGTATTGGGACAGTTAAGACCCTACTTCATAAAAGGAGAAATAAATCTTCATCATCATTTAGGGCAAGTGCTCTGCAGTAATTGCTGCAAACTGGGTTTTTGCAACCTGCTTTCATAGAATATCCTCTCTCTCCTTTTTTCAAAATCACACAGAAATTTTTGAAATCTCTTTAATTTTCAAAGAAGAACTGTTCCTAGTCCGGTTCTGTTTAGGGTATTGTGCTGTGAAGTGCAAAATGCACATTTGTTTGGATACTTTTTCCTCTTGGTCTCAGATCTTAACACAATCTAGTTTGTTGACTATGTATACCTATATACAAGAGAAAGCAAAAGAAAGGTCTTGATGTTTTACAGTCACAGGAAATGCTCCTTCCTGAAAGAATTTCTCTCATTCCCACAACTAGAGAAAAACCCATGGTAATTCAGATCCAATTTGTAATTCTATTTCACTGGTTAGTTTCATTGATTGACAAAGTAAAATTAACAAGTTCCATGAAGATATTTGTAGATGTCAAAAAGGTCTATACACGATGCATCGTTTCTCTCTGGAGATCCAGGACAAATAGCAAAGCTGACACCTCAAACCCTCTCAAAATATATAGTATTATCAACAAACGATCTAGTGACTGCCTTTCTTGAATGCAGACACTACAGACACATGGTTTTGTAGGCTTCCTCAACAGTCAGTGGTGACTGAAAACATCTCAATAGAGTATGCAGATGACCTGCTGGACACAGTTACCTCAGGGGGTGACAAATTCCCACACCTCCTCCTGCGGCACTTCACTGCCATTTGGGGCAGTTTAGGTAACTTAGACTGGAAATTTGACTTTTCAATGCTTGCAGTTAAATGACATGAATCCCATCCAAAGCAAATACTGTAGTCCTGATGAACTCAAGGGGAATGATTACACCGGCATTTCCCTGCTAATTCTTCCACCGCTTGCAGAATCAGACCTTACTCGATGATAGAGCGCGTTGTAGTGTATTTAGAATTTGAGGCCCCATATGAAGACAAGAAAGCCTTTTCTTTGGCAATATGGCTGTAACTGCATTTTATGGCAGTTAGTCCTAATTTTGCCTGCCTATATCAGTTTATGATCATAATAAGATATTGACACATTTAACAGCAGCTGTTTAAAATTTCATAAATATCACAAATGCCAATCATTCTTTAAAAACAAAAACGGAACCAAAAGACATATAATATAAAAGATATATAATAAGAAAGATTTGCAATGTTTTGAAAAATAAAAGCAGTGCTTTAACCTCTAAAATGTGTCTGTCAGGGCCTGCAGTATATTGCTTTAGAAAATACAGTAGTTAAATAAGAAAAAATAGTAGGAAAGAAATTCATGGGAAAAAATGATCCACAACTTGTAAAATTACAAGATATATGAGAAGTCCTAATATCTTTTCCCAGGACTAAAAAAATTTGTCCAAGTCCTATAAAACCTTAAAGTCCTTTTCAGTAATAAAAAATCCCTAGATTTTCAAAATATTTTTCCCACTGAAAATTAATCAAGCCATGATGAAAATATACCACTCGTGTAGTGTTTAGTGAGAATAGGCTAGTCTCACTTATGATTATGTACAGAAATAGCTTGTTAATATCATCTCTGTATGTACATAACCAGAGCTATTGAGATAGCAGATTACAAGGATACAGAGAATCCATTTATTTATTTATTTTCCCCCTTAGGAATCCAGATGGATGATGGCTTCCTCTGAGGAATCATTTTATCCTGTACTCCAGGATAAATTCTGTCTTTCTCTATCATATAACCTAGAAGATGAAGTGATCTGCAACAGAATCTGTAACTGTACTATTGATGTATCCATGCAGAGGACAATCTTAATGATTGCAGGTTTCCTTCAAGAACATGCATGGATCATTTACTTTTACAGGTCTTTCACTTGTTAGAAGCTTGCAGTCATCATTACAGATGTGCTTGTGAGCAGTTAACACATTAGCTCCCATATAAATACTGACTGTTCAGTGCAAATGGATTTGGGTTGTCATCCAAACCCAGGGAGGAGCCCCAGTGATTTAGATAGGATCAAATATGTGCTAGCTTTCAAATATGTTTATACAGAGAACAATTATCCAAGAAGACTGGCTAAAGAAACAATGAACTTCTTTGAAAGTAAAAGGTTCGAAGCTTATTTCTTATCTGTTTGGAAAGGGTTTTTTTTTCCAAATATTTTTTTTAAAAAGCATATCAGATATAGGGAAGATCATTATTGATATTTTGATAGAAGAAATTAGGCAATATATTGTCAGGCAATATATTGTCACACTTTTTCCTGAAGTATCTCCTATGTGGCTTAGCATTTACTGAAGAAATTATTTCAGTCTATTTGGCCATAGCAGACTGAAGCCCTGTATACTCATACTCCAGGCAAACATCACAAGTTTATTGATTTAGCCATTAGTGTAGCCCCTGTCTATCCATTTTTAAATAACTGCATAAGGGGGAGCAGGATATGGGGACACTGGGTGTGGGTACCAGGAGAAGAGTGAAAAAAGGCATAGCTTATTCACTTAAAAACAGAGTTGAAACCATGAATTTTTAAAGAAAATTAGATATCTAATTCTATCTTCCAGACTTGAGTGGAGTTCAAGAACATTTACTGCATGTAAAGTGATATATTGGATGTAGTCCTGAATTGTCTTATGTTACAGGGCCAGGGGCAATAAGATACAATAGGAAATTCTCAATGTACTAATCTACAAACCAAATGAACTTATCAAAATAAAGAAATAAATGAAATGGAAGCTTCAACTCTTTTAATCTTTTAATCAAAGGCTTAGTGGCAGAATGTTATAATGAAGACCCCACATTAACAAGTCTACATTACTTGAATGCTAAATTAGTGCTTCTATGAAGTTTCATAAATTCTTTAAACTAGCCTTGTCAAAACAAATGAACAAAGTATGTTCTGTGATACTCTAGCATTTTTTTCCTTTTTTCTTTTTTTCCCCTGTTCTATTTTCTTCATATTTTGCCAGCTTGTTGTGCTTGCTAGTCCACAGAACTGTTGGATCACATTGGAGACCTGCTTCAAAACCTGTCAGTGTTAGTTGAAGCCTTACTAAGCTTGGTGGGAGTCTGAGTGGGCACTGAGTATCCCAGTATCAATGAACATAAATCATGTTCTATTGTTACAGCTAATTAACCTGCAAGCATTGCAGAGCAGGTCCTGTCTTTGACGGCGTGATTGTACAGCACTTAACACAATGGGGCATCCATTCTGATTGGATTATCTCCATTAGCAGCACAGTTCTCTAGTGAATGTAACTATTGTAAATCTCTGCCATGTGCTCAGAGTATTTTTTTTTAATTGCGTCCTTTTAGAAAGTTCTAATCTGTGCAAGACATTGGATAAATAAAGTATGCACTATAAAATCTGTCAGGTAGCTGTTATCAAGAATTGTGGCAATATTTTTAGATCATTTTATTAACACTCAAATGATAAGAACAGGAAAAAATATTTAAATGGAAATTTAATATATTTCTTTAGGGCCTACACACATTCATGCATATATATGTACATATACACTTATATATGTGTATTTCTATACATATATATGTGTATTTCTATGTATGCATACTTATGTAAAAACTTTAGGCCAGGCTGTAATCTACTAGTTCAAACAGATGACCACCTGGCTGGGAGCTCCATCAGAAATGTCATTTTGTATAAAACTGACACAGCAGACACCCCAAAGCAAGTAAGGAGGAGAGAGGAAAATATTGCATGGCTCAAGGATTGTGGCAATGAATTTCTGATATCCTAGAGAATTCTTATGACAGCCTTTCTTTTAAGGTATTGTAATTCTACTCCCCTCAACATGCGGTTCTGCCCAGCAGCCATACTGTTGAAACAGTATAAGTATTTTATTACAAGAGGCATAGGTGAAAAAGCTCAGCAGTGATCATTCCTGCAGTATACTCTGTACCCTTCAGTTTTGATGGCATTCTCATATAAGGTACATAGAAAACATAGTATTTGAACTTGATCTGCAAGAAGGCAAAATCAGACTTTATTCCTAAATACTATAACGAAAAAAAATTATGTCTATTTCTAAAAAATAGTATCAGAAAATATTTTAGTGAAGAAAATTAAGTGTTCCATGTCTATGTGCATTGTGATATATGTTGGTGTAATTCGTGCATTTTCAGAATATATACATATGATAAACTATGTATGTAGAAACACAAAATTGAAGCCGGTAAGAATTGCTTCACCGGGTTGCAGAAAGCGGACAGAGAGCTGAAAAGGGCACCTAAATTGCATTTCAACAGCCTCAGCCACCACAAGAGAATGGCTGTTTGACTGGCAACTGGGAGACACCCAAGCCATTAAGTGGATTGGAGATAGGTGCCTCAACGCAGAAATTCACCACTTTCCAAAAGCAGGCTTTGCTCAGCACCACTGCCAAGGAACGGATGATGGTGAAACTGCAGACGGGTCCACTTCATTTCCAAGTGAAAGAGTGGGGCCACTACAGTGATCATCCATCTTTCAGGGGACACCTGGATGATACTCGGAGCCACGATCGACCACCACCGGCGATCATTGGTTATCAGAAACAGTTTTTGTCCAGCCCAGCGCAGAAAAGGAGACCGCATGAATATGCACACCAACATAAAGAAACAAAAGAGACTTTGCTCCGGGCAAAATAAAAAGTATAAAAACCCACCGCACAGAGACACTGGCGTGAACAGAGGGGGAATCTGATGCTGTCAGAACGCTGTTTCACCCAGAGCTGGATCCCGGGGCCCGCTCTGTTTCCTTGATTGTGGGTGTTTACGACTGAGTTGCGGTCGTGGAGTTTCGGACTTTAAATTTTTGTTAGCGATCGCTAAATAATTTTTTGTTATTAATAATGAAATTGGCTTTGCCGAATCTTTATCTATAATATGCATCATCTGCATTTCAGAAACGTACAGTACTCTCTTACTGACTTTATTCAGTATTGGAATTCCAGTGAATAAATATGTGCCTAGTGTGAGTACTGGGAAAGGGCAATATTCTTAAATTATAATGGCTCTGTTCTGGTTGCATAAATTTATTGGTGTGTCCAATATTCCTGCAGGGAACCGCCTGAGCTTGTCCTGCTGCTGAGCTCAATGGTGGCCGCTGGGGTGTTTTTCCCCCCAGAGACACCCTTGGGTCACCCAGGGACGGCAAG
>VXBC01011382.1:922947-951485 GCA_013399945.1 Ploceus nigricollis
GGGGAGGGGAGGGGAGGAAGACGGGACAGGACAGGACAGGACAGGACAGGACAGGGACACACTGCTACATAAATTCCTGATAGAGTGTGTATGAGTGTGTAGGAGAGAAGCTGCTGCTATGTTTCTCAGCTCTTCATTAATACCAGTTTCAAAGTCTCAGAAAAGCCTAGTTGCCTTTTTGTTTTTTCCTTATTGTAATCAGTGATACAGCAAATAATGCTGGCCAAAACATCACTGTTCTTCATTGTCAACAGCCTACTGATGAGAAAGGAAAATGTTCCCCCTTCCACAGAATTAAATGCTGAGCCATCTCACTGTCACTTTGACACTTTCATGGTGCATACGCATAACCTCTCACCTGACTATGCACTTTAATGGCAGATTAAATCCAAGCCCTCTTTCACAGGGGCAGTAAGACTCTGCAGTCACAGAGTGGTAGACTCAAAAGCAATTTTCTCTGCACCGGAAAATGAATTTGTGGGGAGTCCCTTCATTTGTCCAAGCCCTTGGAAAATAGAATTGCAGCAATACATTTCATGCTTTTTATTTGTGTGGCACAGTGAAGGGACAGTTGCTTCCCAAAAGCTCTATTTCAATCTGTTTGCTTGGAGACTCAGCCCTGCATTTCTACCTGCCTGGAAATCTCATCCCAGACAGTAAGAACACAAGATTTCTTTCTCGTGAAAGTTTATATTCCACAGAAATTGATAAATATCCCAGAGAAGACTGGCATGGTGTAATGCCACATTTTGGCTCAGTTTGAACCCTTACAGCAAATAAATATGAAAAGTCATACCAGATGTCTGCTTAAAATCCAGGGGCTCTGTTGTGAATCTTATGTAAGGTTCAGCACTTGTTCTCACAGTTGACTGTGAAGTGGGTCTGGCTCCCAGCCAGGTCTCTCACACAATGATTAACCTGAGAATACATGGCACCATCTGGTACTGTCTCAGGTAGGAAAGATATAAATGACTGAGTAGTTACACTTTTCCCTCTGTAAGCAGAGTAATATTTGAGAGATGGCACCTTTACCTTATTCCCCAGCAGAACTGCTGTGAAATATTTCATGTACAGATAAAACTTACCCTGGATACTAAACCTCCTCCCCAAAATTTTTCTGGAAGTCTTTGCTTCTTGCTTTAATTTATATACTCTTCTGTCTCTTTCTGTCTCTCTTCTCCCATTCCACCCTTCTTCCCTCTCACCTTGTCTCTCTTTCCATCCTTTCATTCTTTCTTTCTTTTACTTTCTCTTGAAGTTTTGCTCAATCTTCCCTGAATGTTTATCTTGAGTCTGGGAGCTTGGTTATCAGCTAGGGACCTAGATCTGCCCTGTTTTCTGCTTTCTAGCTGGAGAAGAATTTCTGTGGGAGCTTTTGGTAAGTCAGCAGGTGAAGTGAATAACCAGCTCAGAAAGAGTCATAACTCTTGGGGCTGACATGGTAGAAACACCCCTATTTTCTAACAGAAAATAGAAAATAAATGTTCACTCAAAACAGCAATATTAAAGGGGGAAAATGTAAACAAAAAGAATCACGAGTTTCCATCTTTTCCTTATCTCTCTTTCTGCCTTGGGTGGTCATATTTTTCAGTGGTTTAAGAATACTAGGACATGATCCTTTGCTGTCCTGTGTGTTAAAACACAAAAGCTGACTCTCTCATTCTGTTCTGTGCTTCTGATGAATCTCTTTTAAAATGGCCCTTTAAAATCAAAAAGTGTGAAATATTAGGGTCACAAAATATGAAACAGCCAAGGACTTGAGATTTCCTATATTCCACAGGCCTGGCTTCCTGTAGTGCCTCCTCTGAGGCTTAAGTGGTGGTTTGGTTTTGGTACTTCTCCAGCTAAGTAGCTAAGAAGAGTCTCCCTACAGAGGTGGATCTGATTCAGCCTCTAAAATAGTTCTCATGACTTTTTTCCTCCTGTGCCTGTGTTTTTCACAAGCACAAAACCTGAAGTAAGAGCAAATTCCTCAGCTTCACAGACCTTGAACCTACAGTTATAATCCTTCATGAGAACCAAAACCCATGGAAATGAAATTAAGATAATGAGGACACAGGATACTATAATGGGAGAGTTGTGGCAGAAAACAAAATCCCGAGAATGTGTTTAAGGCACAAAACTGGCTCAGACATAGCCTAGGAATCTGATAATATTAAATATTTAGGAAGGATTGATTCTTTCTTTCTCTGCAATTTTGCCAAAAGTACCATATTTTCGTAACTATTCCTACATACCCTTTTTTTTAAAATATAATTTATTTATTGTAAAAGCACTTGCATTTTAGACAAAACCAACAGTTCTGTGTAGGCTTATTCTGGGTGTTGTAAATTAGGGTGTTGTAACTGTTGGGCAGGTGTGATTAGGACTCTCTTCTGCTCTGGCTGCCACAATCAACTGGTAAGATACTTTGACCTTTGCTCCTAGAGGTTCCTAAAGCCAGAAGGTAATTTTGAGAGATCTGTTGAACAATTAAGGTAGCTAAAGACACCTAAACCAGCAAGGTAACACATCAAAGTTGGTTGTGAAGCTGGAAACTGAATAGGCATCCCTGACAGGGAGGAGCCCCATACCACAGCAGGCTAGATGGAACAGTTCCCAGTTTCCTAACAAAAAGCCTATCTGTTCACACCAAGAAAACACTTAAATTTTTAAAATTATTGTATTACAAGCTAAAATTCCTCATAGGATTCAGCATTGTAGACCACAAAGCAAGTATTGTACCTGACATCAAGAAATTATGAAATGTTTACAGAGGTGTAAGGGATTGTCACTATGTTTAATGGACTGGAATTAAAAACAGTCAGATGTAAGCTGAAAAGCAACAAAAACTTCCTCATATTGATATGTCTGATAATATAGAAGAGACTCCAAAGGGAAGTTGTAAAAGAATAATCAGTGCTAAAAGCCAGAATATAATGATGAATTCTTCATTGGTGGCAACATGAACTAGGCAGCCCAACAGGGCTTTTCTATCCTTGGCTTCCATTATTCTATGGTAAAATTAGAAGGCAAATAAGCAGAATTGTTCAAGACAGCCTTATCTTTTATTGCCAGTAGGAGAATGCTTACCCAAGCTAATCATGCTGCAGTCTAACTTCAACATTTTATATTGGATATTATTATAGGTACATATCACTATAACATAGTACTTTCATTTTGAGCCCATCATGGTGCTGTAACAGTTTTCTAGCAAAACACATTAAATTTAAAGGGGAAAATGAGTGGGAAGTATAGTACTTAATTATTTCTACAGTGGCTTCGGTTTTAGGGGTTTTATTGTTAGACTTGGTTTTTCTTACTAGTTCACAACAGCAGCTGGGATTTACTCTGTGTGTGTGTCATTTTAGTTTGAGGGTCTCCAGGGATTTTAAATGCAGTCAGCCTTTCCTATACTATGGTATTTATTTTGCTTGCCTGCTTCTCTGTAATTTTTAATTTCATTGAAATGAATTTCTGTTTAGATCAATGACTTGCAAATGTCAGTATACTGATGGGATGCTGGGGATGAAAAAATTTTCAGTGAGATTTCATGAGTTGTGAGGACAATGACTACCTACACAATGTGTCATTACTAAACCTCAAGCAACTCCATTTGAGGTGGTAAAATAGAAACTTTAATACCTTTCACACAGTATTCAAAATTAGGTCCAGATTACACAGAAGGGGTAATGCTCCTTAAATTGTTCATCATGTTCCTAGGAGCAAATGGATGCCTTTATGGAGTCAAAGATACATTGTTTTCTTGACTGTTGCTTATTTTGGAAAATAAATTTATTTGAAGTGTCAAAAATTATTTGCGTAAAATGGAGCTCCTTGTTCATCAAGAAATTCATCCACCACTCTGAATCGAGATCCAATCAGCAATTAGACATGTATTTCTGTAGGGATTAAAAATAATTTAGAGCCTAGATATACCCCTTAAAAATAATATAATACATGTATAAGGTTGGCCAAAATCCAAGGCTGGAAGATTGAGGGGCAGAGCACTGATATGCTTAAAAAATATGAGCTCAGAGTTGCAGCTGTTACTTTTCTTCCACATGCCCACATCCACTTCAAATTTCTCAAGTAAGGAACAGCCAAAGAAAAACCTGTTCATTTCTCTGGGTCTCAGAGGATGTGATTTCCATCTGAGAAGAGTTTTAGTCTCTCAGTGTTTCATTAAGAAAGCTTACCATGAAAGCCCTGTCCTAAAGGATGCAATAGATATGCCTAGATAAAATTAGGTAAGGCCTGATTTTGATTTTTTTCTTCTGGTAAATTTCTTTCCTCTACAAAATTTCTGTCCCTATGTGCATGTCAGTTAGCCTTGCTAATCCAGAAGCAGAGGGCTATTCTGAAATTCAAGTGTATGACACTGCCAATAGATCTTCCATTTATTTAAAAACCAGGTTAAAGGAGGTTCTGAAGGTGCATCTGTTTCTGTGACACACTTTTTCATTTGGCAATCACCAGTGAATGATGTGAAGGTGGCTGAAGGAGGCTGTGTTTATCTGTAAACAAGTCTGTACCTCTTCTACTCTTTCAATGGCTAACTTCAGTGGCTAGTCCATCTGAGTCCTCTGAGACACTATATGGATACACCACTACCTCAAATGGAACAAATTAAGATTTTACAAAACCAGTTTGAATTATATAAAATATATACACCACTTCTATCATTTTTGTATCTAGTACTTTTGATTTAAAATTTCAACTGAGCGTTAATTCTTTTTTCATTTATTTCTACTGTCATTCTGATCCCATCTGAAGTCTATTGTAACCAAGAGAAGAACTATGCTGTCAGAAACTACTGAGCTACATAATTCAGCTGTGATAATTTATGGGGATAATAATCAGGAATGACTCAGCATTGGTAAGCTTGGATCACCATTGTAACACCTCCTCTTCCCACAGTCCTGCTCTCTACAAGCATCAGCAGGTGTCTGAACCTTTGGTGGAATAAGGGACAGTGTGAGTATCTGGGGAGAGGCATCAAAGCCTGACTTAATCTCCTTACCCAAATATCTGTCCAGACTACTCTTGAGAATTTGAAGGAAAGGTGTGGAGGTGTTGGGACAGAAAAGATCATTATAGAAGTGTAATGGAACTTCTTACTGGTCCTGGACACAGAACTAGTCTGGGCAGAACTGCAGTTCCATATTATTAACATAGTAGCAAGTTTAGTGACATTAACGTTGTTTAGCCCTGAATACAGTTAGAAGGGCAGTAATCCCAAAGATAAAAGTATACATGGATGCATACATATAGCTCTCTCTCTCTGTCTCCACACTCACCTTTGTGGTTATAGTTGAACATATGTACACCTACTCATCATATATAATTACATACACGTACAAGCCCAGCTCCCTGGATGTACAGAGAATAGGCCTGACATCTAAACCAAACAGAAATAAATGCACAACCTTCGCTAGTACTTGTGATAAGATGTTAAGTCCAGCTGGACAGGAACAGAAGAGAAGGGCTGTGTAACCGTGATCCATTGTCCTATATTGTCTCTGTAGTAATAGAAGAGCAGTGAATCATGGCTTGGAAGAAAAGTCACAATGCATAGAGAGTATTTGAAGCAAACATCAGCTAAGTCATTCTTTTCAGATGTTATTACTTACAGAAAGTCACCAGTATGATAAGAATTTAAAATCCTATTAGGCAATTGAGATTTTTTTCCTGTAATTTGACATGAAAGTCTTTTTGTTAGTGACTTTCATATGGTATTAGCTATAAAGGGAGAGTGGTGAAGTAGGCTCTGGCTGTGAGCCAAGTCTGAGATGCAGTCCTACCACAATGAATTCCAGAGTGAGTGGCAGAAGCATGCAAATGAGCCAAGAACTCCGATGAGCAGATGTGGCACACCCAGGCTGATAGGAAAGTGTGGTGCTAACCTCCTACTTTTGCTATGACAAAATTGCTCGAAATCTGGGGGTCAGAACTGGTTGCAGGTTGGATAATGTCAGTTCCACATTATTAAGGATCATTCTTACACAAATCCTCTCTTTTCCCAATTCATGGGCATAATTCCATCTTCCCATTGTAATTTGCTTCAGGCGGCTTACTGTCTAATATTTCTATTTTTTTAGAAACTTTAAATATTTAGCAGAATACTGTATCACAACACCTTGTAATCCCTCTTTGTGTGTGAGGAAAGAGAATAAAGTTTGTGCATTGTCTAAATTAGGCTTCAGAATGATGTATCTTCTTTTTAAGGAGTAAATGTAAAGATAGAATCAAAAGATTATGATTCTAGTTAGTAAACCTGTCTAGAGAAGGACCTAACTCAAAAAGAAAATCCATATCAAATGAAATTGAAAATTGCTGGGCAAATTATTCATGAAGAAAAAAAAATAAATGATTAATGTGTATATTTACACATCCAATGCTTAACAAAAACATCTGGTCTTGGGTGGGTGTGGGTGTGTCATGTTTTCTTGTTTCTTTTTTTTTTTGATGTGTGCATTGCAGCATTTATAAAGCTCGTCTTCCTAGAACCTACAACAGAAATTCACAATTTAAGTGGCATAATGAACAGATTTATGCAATTCAATTGTTGTGTCACTAAACCTTAACATAAAATTATACTGCTGAAAGTGAAAAGAGCTCAGAGGAGACAACAGCCAGCATTTATCTGGTAATCAAGGTACTGTACTGATAGTTCCCTGAATGCATGATATAGGACAAGTATGGAAAAGCCTGCTTTGTCTACTTTCAAAAATGACACATTTAAAACAGCACTATGTAGTGAAGAAATCAAAAAAACGTGCACACATATAGTCAAATTTTCTAAATCTTATTTTAATGGGATAAAAACTTAATTCTTAGTTTACTGTAAACCAGACTTGGGATATAAACTTAGCATCCTATCTAAATCAAAATAAAATTTTAGCACTGTATTTGAGTATATGTTGTCAATGTCTGAAAGTATTGAACCAGACAAAGTTGACTTGCATAATTTTTATGGCTTTCCCTGTAATTATCCTGATAAATTGCAAATTATTTTTGAGTGCCTCAGTGTCCCCATTTATAAAATAAGGATAATGGTTCTCATGAAGCTATGTCACAGAAGACGACAACTAGAAACCTAGATATTGTAATATGTGTCCTGAGTGAAAGAGACTTATACAGATGAAAAAGAAGAAAAACATGTAATTATACTACCAGGAGAATTCACTAATAGATTTGGGTCAAATTCTAGTTAGTCACTGGGCTTTCTGATTTAACATCAGAAAGGCCAGAGCATTTATTTACATGATGTTATTCGACAAGTAAATTATCTAAACTGCTGATTATAGTATTTCTTTAACATAGAAATACACATGTATTTATAAAATAGATATGCTAGGGCATAGTAAAAATTATCAATAAAAGATAATGCTAAATAGAAGTGTTGTGAAAGAGGGGAAACACATTAAAGAGAAAGCTCATGCCTTAAAGTAAAATTGAACTTTTTTTCAAAGTACTTCAATATCTGTATTGCTATCTGAGATACAGAAATTCAAAGCCTTTGGTAGAAATGTAGATAAATAGATTGCTTTTATGCTGCTGAAGTGACTCATCATTTCAACAACACTTGTGAGATTTTTATGGATTTCCACCTCAAATTGCTTGAATTCTGTCTTATAAGAGATCTGTTCCTTTTATCTACATTATTTTTATCTTCTCACTGAATGGAAAAAAAAACAACCCCTACCTTATAATCACCTGCAGTACATTTGTTTGATGTCATCATTAGACAGCTCAAGAAATGTAGAAAGGTATGATTACTACAGTATTTGAAGACTTATGATAGTCACTACAATGATTTTTACTTATCTAAAAGAAAATGAGAAAAAAAATAGAAAAATTTGTTAAAAAAAAGAGTATTACAATCTTGGAGCAAAATTAGAGGCTGCATATTTTGGTAGTTGATTTATTATTCCTACATGGCAGCTATACCAATTGATTTTATAATATTTTTTATTTGGAAGCCACCTGGCAACCATTTTCTCTCTATGTTCTTGTACTCACTGTTTAGTGTTGTGCGTAGCAAATGACACTGCATCTTGAGATGCACTTAGCACTAACTAAAAAAGATAACTGGCAGTTAAGGTAAAAGACAATGCATATCTGAGGCTCAAACCTGGCAAACACACAGAATCAAGTGGAAATTAGGCACTTGGCTCCTCTGGCATCAGTTGAGTATAGGTAACTAAATATATTTGAGGACCTGGCTTTGCATTTTAGGGCACTACTTTCTTTTTAGGGATGTGATCCCACATGCCATTAGATTTTAGGAAGAAATGAAGTGGGAAAGCTGTTAGTTTTCCTTATTGTCTTGAATATTTTTGTGTGTCTCTTTTAGAGTGTTTTTCACTGATTGCATGGTATAATTGCTCGCATAAAAACTGTTTTAATAACCCAGAATGCTTTTGATAGAAGTATTTAAAATATATCTCCAGATAGAATGTATCTTTCCAATACATTATAATTCTTCCAGGAGACAGCAAGCATGAGTGCTAGGAGAAGCTTTCGAACACATTATAAAAGATCCCAGTAATGACAGTTCTTTCAAAACATACTTATTCATTAAAATCCTCCGTAGAGTTTGTGGAGAATACTACATTCAGAATCACACTCCCTACCTACGAAAACCCCCAAGCATCATCATGCCATGATATACATGGCATACAACAAAATATCTATTTCCATAAAAATCAAAACAAACAAATAATCCCTCCTAACACATTGATGAAAAAAAATTAGAAACCTCCTTTACTTCCAATACTTTATCAAAGGAAGATTTTCAGATGGTTATTATGATTTTCTTCTAGAAATGTGAATAAAATCATTTTAGGAATTTTATCCACATTGCTATTCTTCCAAGCACAATAGGGGGAAAAAACCCCTTCAATTATTATTCACAATATTAGCAAAATTGATATTTATGGAAAATGCATGGGCACAATCTAGATCTGAATATGACATCCTGTCACAATATACCACTTCCCTCAAAAATGCTTTTGTTGACAGTTTCGCTTGCTTTCTGGATTCATCTTTTCCCTTTATAATCTCAGAAAAATCCCCACTGAAAAAAGAACAGTATAAAACCTTCTGAAAAATTAGTAAAATGCTCTGAGATGATCCAACTGCTTTAAAGCTGAAGATATACTAACATTTATATAATCAGCTTTCTGAGGGGAAACTTCAAAGCTTCCGAGCTACCTGCAAAACAGCACTGCCTGTAGCAGCACGGTGAGTAGAAGGGGAAAGGATTGACAGGAATAAGGACAGATGGTAGGTGGGAAAAAGAATTACAGGCTTTTACTGCCTTGTGGCTAAACTTAGCAGTATTTACTATTTTTAAGAGAATTAGGAGAAAGAAATGGATACTGCTGTTTTTATCACTGTCCATAACTATGTAATGAGAATTATGTGCTCTTATCTGTTTGTGGATCTTGGGGAAAAGGGTGCAAGAAAAGATATTCTACCCCCTGCTCCATTTTCAGTCCTCATTTCAGTACAGCCACAGTCCTATTACCCTGTGTAAAGGAAGAGTTTTATCCCAGAGAACACTCTCTCTTATCCCCTGTGAAAAAAGTAAGAATTTGTCTCCCTTCTGTACAGCACCTGCTACACCTTGGTATAAAGACTGTATTGTCTTGGAAAACAAGCACTGCCTGGTGGGGAGGAGAGGCACTGACCCCTCCTGAGCTCCCTGGGAAGAAGGATGTTCTGCCTTTCATCTGGCTGGGCCTCTGCCTTAGGCATACATTTTCCCTTTGTAAGTGAGCTGAGTTGGTGCTGAGGCAGAATTTGTTTCAGAGGTTTACCACTAAAAACATAATCATCAAGAGTGAGCACATCTTTGAACAACATGTGTACAAACCCATCTTTTTATATCTTTTATATTGCTTGTATTTGCAGCTGGTGCTTACACAAAGAAACAGGCTGAAAATAACAGGAATAGCCTTTGGTGACTTGTACACTGGGGTATGTATTCCTAGGGTGGGCTTCACAGAGCAGTGCTCATTAACACAGTTCAAGTAATTTTAAAATGGCAATACGCCCTTTTTGTTTATTTATAATTGTTTTTAACCTACATACCCCTTTTTTTTTTCTTTTTTTTTTTTTTCCCTTCTTGTGGTAAATCAAAGCTTATGTTTTGGATGGGCTGTAGATTTCTAAGCCAGTTCCTCAGCTGGCCTAGTTAAACCCCATTTACATGAAGTCAGTGGGGCTAAGCCAATTTGCACCAGCTGTGAAGTCAGGCCTCCATGTATTTGTATTCACAGGAATGAATGCCTTGTGCAGTTTTGATTGGTGATTGAATACGGTCAGGTTCCAAAACACTGGCTTCTCATTAATCACAGCAGAGATAATTATTACTCTAGGCTTGATTCAGTCTCTCTTAAATAATTTCTAAATTGTAATTTGGTCAGATCTAGGCACTTAACAGTGAGTCTGTATAGATAAGTGCAGTCAAATACCCATATTTTGCCCAGCACACTGGGCATCCAGCTACGGGGATATGTACCATGTCCTATGTCATGTTTGGGCAGTATGGTGGCCTCCCTTGCAATAAGGTTGCACACAGCACAGCTACTTAGTGCAGGCACACAGTAGGGACAGAATAAAGGAACAACTATTTACATTTGTCTACTAGTGTTTCAGACAAGGTTTCAGTATGTGCCCATTTACAAACATCACCTAGTCCACGGATGCACCTAAAACTCTCACACTATTGGTGATAAATAAGCAGCACCTACCTTATCCTTCAGATCTTTTTGACTGAGGCCATGCAAACTCTCCCCACAGGGCTCTAGCAGCATTATGCTCCTGCCCAGTGCTTAGGTCTCTTAGCAAACACTTAGGGCTCCAAGAAGCTCCCTAATCCCTATTCCGTGGAAAATGCAAAGCATATCTAGGAGCTTGCTGGTTTGGACATTCCTGCAGTACACTAGTGACTCCTGATTTTCGATGCCCTTGTCTTAGTGCTAGGCCGCACAGCTACTTTGAAAATGAGGTTACAAACAAGATGGGCATGTGTGTGGGACACCATATCCTATTTAAACAGGGCTCATAGACAGCCAGGAGTGCAAGACATGAAATGTTAGGAATAGATTAAAGAACAGAAAGGCTGTCTGATCTGATTTTCTTTTGTTGTTGTTAATGCAGATATTATTGCAATCATGAGATCAGCCTTGAAGAACTAATCAAATGTGCAACAGTCCATTCAACAAAATTGAATGCAACAACCTTGTGTCCAAGAGAAGTCTGGTCCCTGCCTCAGCAGCTTCCTTTATTTCTTAAAGACACTGAGAATTTTTTAGAATACTTGGTTTATAAGCCTATGATATTTTCATGCTCTATGGGCTACCTTATGTTGATGGTGGCATATCTGAACTGTGAATTTAACAAAATTATTGAAGCACTGGATTTTAGAAGCTTTGTGCTGATCCACATAATGTTCTACAACTGCAGCCATTTTCAATGACTAACTAACCTGTGTTGATGTCTAGTAGTTGCATGTTAAGCTTGGAGGGTAGGGGGAAGGTGTGTAAGCACTGGATAAAGAGCTGTGAAGTTGAAATTGCTGCTTCTGAGATAAGAGTTTAAAATTTCTCTGTTAGTGAGAATATTTGTTTCATCCATTCACTTTAAAAAAAAATAAGGAAAAAGAGGGATGTAAGCTTTAAAACTCCGCAGTTTTATTTGGATTCTAAGAAGACTACAGAAAAGAAATGTAAGGATTAAGGGAAAAATATAAATGAGAATGAATATTTAAAGCCAGGTTTGAGGCTGTGAGGCTCTACCAGAATTATCAGGTGTGCTTGCAAAGGAAGTATTAACATATGCATTGCAAAGCAGTGGGAGCATAATTGTGATGACAGTTATGAGCCCTTAAGAAATGTACAGAGAAAGATAGGACTTTGGGGGGAAATTCAATTTTAGCACAGTACAGCCTGGTCCGTTCCATAACTAATAGTGAGTATTTTTTTTAGCTAGTGCATTTGGATTATGGCTTTCCTGATTCTTCAATCTGCTTTCATCCTCTGCAAAAATTATGATGGCTGTGGGGCTGATGTAACTTGCACCAGCTGTCAATAGGATGCTGAAGAATCTGTCGCAGGAAGCGCAGCCAGGGTGCATTGTGTCCTGACTGCTCCTGCCCTGCCTCTTATGCTCTTCTGAGAAGCCTTCAAGGCAGGCAGGGAAAAGGGTTGCTGGGAAAGCCATGTGATGTGCAGCTGCCATTGTGCCTGGTGCAGAGAGAGATCACCTAAGGAGGTGTCTGTGCATTCTTGCTTACACCCATTAAAGGCAGTAGGACTGGGGGCTGAAGCAATTCGGTCACTGGCATTGCAATACCTGAAGGCAAATGTGAATACATTTAATGTGAAAAGCACTTGTGTGAGAACAGTCTGAAAGCAAAACTCAAGACATACTGATGAAGAAGAAAGGCAAGGACAGAGAACAAAAGGACTGTAATCACCTGAGAGACTTATTTTTAGCCCCAAGAGACTGAAGAGACATTTTATTTTCCTACTCAAGCTGTTTTAGCATCAGATTCCTGTGCAAGATTTGTCTACAATGGGAGCCTTGACCAAGCCCTACTTGAACACTATTTCAGGCATGCCCCAAGAGTGGAAGCCTCAGGCAGAAAGGCAGCATATAGGGCCAGCTAATAGCTCTGGGGAGCAGCTAGGCAGCAAGATGTTAATCTTTTCCACAGTGGAAAATAAAAGAGCAAAGTTGAAGTGTGTCTTGCAGCTAAACCACCCAAACAACTCAGCAGTCTGTTTTGTGGATCATTTGGTGAACGAGGCACTATCAATCTGTGGTGAGACTTCAAAGCCTAACTCTCTTTGTAGATCTAGACTAGACATTACCTTAGGATATAGGTTGTGAAAAACTGGCAGCGAGGTGGAAGGATTAAATGGGATACTATAATCTTTCTCTCTACCACCTACCTTTATCTCCTTGTATTTCTTCTTTATTTGAATTTTTGCCTAGTGATTGCTTCATTCCCTCCTGGTCTTCCCTCTTCCCCTAGTTGCACTTTTCCTTACCCCAGTTGCTCTGCTCCGTAAGCACAACTTCTCTGGAAGCAAAACTAATAAGATTTTCAATCTACAAAGCCCAGATGGCACTTTCCGTGCTTCAGAGGCTGTCAATCTTGTTCGTCTCACTTCCTGGTCATTAGCAGAGGGAAGGGAGGAATGGGAGGAGCAGCAAGTCTCCTGCTAGGCTAGGAGAGGAAAATATTCCCTATCAGCATTGCTGGGATGTGAAGGTAGATGCAGAGCAGGGAGAAGCCTAGAGAAGCAAGTCTGTTTCACAGTGCAGGAGTCTGATCTAGTAATGATGTCAAAAATTACAAAATAGTATAAAAGGAAACTCACTAAAAGGAGAATAAAGTAGATTTGAAGGAAATAAACAATGTAAATATAGATTAGATGAGGAATGTGTGGAGAAGCAAGATCCAGGTGTTGGAAGATGGAAGAGATGCAGAGCCTTATGGCAAGAACAAGAGCTGTGAAGGAATCTCAGCTAGCTGTGTGGGTAGGTGTGACTTTCATGAGTCTGGAGTCCTAGGGCTGGAGCTGTAAATGGGAGGGCAGAAATTTGTTGTGAGAGGAATGAAGAAATGGCCCAAAAGGACTAATTCTATAAAGAAAATAGACTATATTGTATAGCTTTTGTTCTCTTAACCAATTGCAAACAACTTTAAAGGATGGGTAAATACCTCAGATAATATTATGCTAGAGATCCAGGAAGAAAAAAGACAGAAATAGGAACAGCCTTATATGCCAGGCTAAAGTGACCCCCAGCATAGAGGTGAAATGCAGATGGGACTGAGAGCTACCCCATCCCTTCTTTCAGACAGCAGAGCTGACCAGCTGAGGTGTTCAGGGCCCACACAGGGGAGGGAAATGCCTGCATTCCCACTGGCACTACTAAGAAACATTGCTGAAACAAACATTGAACTCTTCTTCTCTAGTCATAATATAGAAAGTCCAGAAGACTGTCCTAAATACACAGCCAAGGTGTCCCATTCTTTGTTTCTTGTGCCTTGTGATTTGAATTCTGTTATTGGCACAAAATTTAAAAATAGCTCCTGTAAGGCATAAAAATACTTACATGTTATCATTTTTATCTATAGGAAATTAGGCTGAAATGAGTTGAGCTAAGTGCTAGGTGCTTACTAAACCAGCCTCTCACTCCCCTCTTTAACAGGACAAGAGGAGAAAATAAATCTCTTTGGGGTTGAGATAAAGGCAGTTTAACGAAATAAAGCAAAAAGTCACATGTGGAAGCAAAGCAAAAATCCAAAAACTAAAAACCTCAAAAAACCAAAATATATATTCTATACATTCCATCAGCAGGAGATGTCCAGTCACTTCAGAGGAAAGAGGGCCTGCCTCACTATAGGTAGGAGTTCATTGTAAAACAAATACCTTAATAACAAATGTCCCATCCTTGTACTTTTCTTAGCCTTTCTCAGTGAGCCTGACATCACATGGTGTGGAACATCTCTTTGATCAGATTGGGTCAGCTATGTCAGCTATGCACCCTCCCAACCCCTTGCCCACTCTCAACCTTTGATGTGGTGTTTGGAGAGGGAGCCTTGATGTTGTGCAGGTACTGCTCACCAGCAGCCAGCAGACTGGTGTGGTGCCAACACCTTTCCAGCTACAAATACAAAACATCCCAGCCCTGCACAGGTTGCTAAGAAAAAAGGTAGCTCCAGTCCAGGCAGACCCAGTACATAGACAAAAATCATTAATGATCATAAAATCAAAGAAATGTTAGTCAGAAGGGACCTCTAGAGACTGCTTTTCTAATCTCCCACACAAAATGAGAGTAGATGATATGAACTGTGGTTTTACCTAACCAGGTCTTGAAACCCTTCAAGTTGGATTGTTCCACAACCTCTCCGGAATGCTCAGTTCAGTACTGCACCATTTTCCTTGGAATTTTTTTTCCTAGTGTCTGATCTGAACCTCCTGCGCCACAGCTTATGGTCATTGTCCTTTGTTGTATATCTGTATTCACTAAGAAGCATTTGGCAGGAATGCCCGTCTCAACATATCAATTACCTTAAAGGAATTCTAAGTCTATGGTGTTCAGCTTTTGCTCAATAGATGCTGAGGGAGCATAGTTTCATGTTAAGTTAGAGCCCTATGTATTTTCATCTCCTTCTTTAGGATGAGGTACTTTCTGGTTAGCTGTAAAAATAGAATGGGCTACTTCAGCTGAATAAAAACAGGCATTTGTTGTAAATTATTTCAATATTAATTGAGACTAAAATGTCAGATAGAAAGGTAGATATAAAATTACGACCTTAACGCTTTAGAAAGCTGAAGTATTATGCACGTTATATATTTTTCCTGCTCAGTATAGAGTGTCTTATATCACTTGGCTTACTGAGTGTTAAACTGTGCAACTGGGAAACAATAAAATCTTTCTACACATTAAATACACAAAACATGGCTGCTGCTTACTTGCTTTGTAATTTCCACTGACACTGATGTCCGGTATATAAATAGGAAACTTGCTATGTGCTTAGATGCATGTTTCTGTTTCATCTATTCAATTCTATACTGCAACATTAAAAAGCATTATATTCCTCCCCTTCTGTGGATAATTGATACTAAATCTGTAAATTTGGAATTTTTCAAAGAAATATATTTTTTTTGTTATTTCAGCATGCATTTAAAAAGTACAAGTAAACCTTCACTTGTTTCCTTCTGCATTCATTTAGCCTGTCAAATTCCTAACTCCTCATTTTAATTCAAGATGTAATCACTGAGAAAATATCTTCATCTCTGTCTGGAAAAAACTGTCTACTTAAAATAGACAAAATCCTTTAGTCTACAGATTTTGTCATTATCATTTTGCTCACTCTTAGTGTTACACATAAATATTGATTTTTTCTTCTGTGCTTAAATCTTCAAAGAATTATTTGATATATCTCCAAAAATATCACAGAATACCAAAAAAATCTCAGAAACTGAGATTTGAGAAGGATTGTCTGTGATTAATTGTGTATTTGTGTAAAAAAAAATAAAACCCAATAGACTGCAAAACATTCTCAAGAATAAGAAAAAAAGCAAGCATGTATGTGGTTAAGCAAAGTTTTTTTGTGTCTATGTGACCCTATCTTAGGTGAGAGAGGTTCCCTGTTTTAGAGCAGTTAATAACTCATTGTTCAGAAGGAATGTTGGATGTAACTCAGAGCAGAAATATGAAATGAAATATTCTGACCCAAATTTCTTAGCTACCTATTAGTATCTCCTGGTCTAAGAATTATTTAATTACATACATTAGCAGTTGACTAGCTCCCAAAGAGAAGATGGGAATTATCAGATTCATCTCACCTAAAGCTGGATGACTTATAATGTGGAATGTTATATCTGAGCTGCGTTGCAGTGTCCAGTCCTAGAAGAAAAATATGCACTGGGAGGCCATGATCTTCTACAGTTGATCTACTCTAGCTGGGGAGGGAGAATTTTGTCTTAATATAGCCCAGAATGACAGAAAATATTGCAAATAGGTTTTGGGAAATATATGATATTTTTTTCCAAGTGAATGCTAACTTTAAATCAACTGTATCAGTCAAAGAGATAAAGTAAAACATATTGAATGCATTATATATGGGTATAATTCGTGCCATTTTAGTGCGCATGTAATAAGTTGTAGTTGTAGATGTTTTTAGGAATTATAAAAGTATAAGGGCCAAGCTGAAAGAATTTGCTAACTTCGGTGGCGGGGAACTGAGAAAAGCACCTAATTAACATTCCAATAAGCCGTGCCCGTGAGAGACAATGGCCATGAAACTGACTATTGAGAAACACCCAGGCCGACTACGTGACTGAGCGAAACAGATGCCCCAACCAGATACCGGGATTCATCGACCAGACTCAGCACCAAAGCAGAGAGATAGATGAGATAATGGAAAATACAAGCGGAGAATGCAACCGCCACGCCTTCTTTTCAGAGAACAGCTGGATGAGTTATCGGGCAATGTTCGGCCTCCAGGAAAGCACCAACTGCCGGGAATATTTTCCCCGTGAAAGATGACTGCATGAATATGCAGTCCACAATAAAGACTTTTTGCTGGGGACGAAATAAAATATAAAAACCTGCTGCAACTGGATGCTGGCGTGAAACCAGAGGGGGACTCTGACCCTGTCAGACCTTGGTTTCACCCATAGCTGGATCTCCGGGACCGCTCTGCTTCCTGGACTGTTGGCTGTTACGACCGAGTTGCGGTCGGGACAAATTCGGACTCTAAATTTTTATTGCGATTGTGGAATAAATTTCTATTATTAATTATGAATTTGGCTTTGTCATAATTCCATCTATAATAAATGGATACCTGGAATCAAATGCATACAAGAAGATGAAAATGTGTTTGGTTTAAACACTATTTGTCTGTTTAAAGGTTTCCCACCACACATTTACCAGCTCCTTTCAGTGGTGTGCTCTTTCTTTTGGTTACATGGCATCCTCATCAATGCTTGGAGATGAGATTTTATCACTTTCTTGTGGTCTTCAATGTTCTGTCTCCTAGACTGAACACTCGAATGAGTGTGTTTGTTTTGGTTATTTGAGTTTCTTTTTTCTTTATACTTTTTTCATTTTCTTTATCTGTTTCATGTTGTGCCATGTTCCTGTTGGCCAAGGCAAGTGGAACAATTTTAGAAGTTGTAATACTAAGCAGTGAAAATGTCCCAGTGCAGATAGCTCCAGCTGATGTGACTTGTTATGTATATCCATTCCCTTCCAATATGTCCCTGTTCATAACAGTTCTGGAAATCTCTTCCTCTGCATTCTTTTTCTGATAATGAAGAATGAACAAGAGTCTGAAAGATGTCTTTAAGCAAAGAAGAAGGATTGTTTTCTTGCCCCTTTAAATGTTACATTTTCCCTTTCAAACTGGGTAGAATGAAACAGACTGTTTAGTTTAAAAATCTGTTTTCAAATTCATTTTTTGAAAAACCACCCAAAATTTGAACAGACTTTAAAGCAAGCAAAATATATTGAGTTTTGACTAAATGTTTTTTAAAGTAAAATAGAATAAAATCTTGATAATAGTTAAAAGAAATTTGAAATACTTATAAAAAGGAAGTTTTTTTATAATGTACATGTGCACATATCAGATACATGTTTCAAAAAGTAAAGAAAATATTTTACCGTTTAATTAAAAATTTATTTCTGTAAACCTGGAAAAAACAATTTATTCATAGTTCACCTAAGCCTTAAATCTGCTTCTAATTTCTTTTATTTAGCTTGTATATCTAATATTTTTAAAACATGTAATAAAAGCAAATTAACTTAGTTAAGTAACCTTACTGCTTGATTTGTAATACTGGAGTCTTCAAATCTCCTGCTTTGGAAAAAGGGAGAAATACTAGTTCAAAATTATTCTGTATTATGAAACTGCAGACATACCCTGCAGTGCAGTTTGTTTCTTCAAGAATGGATTGAATTTAAACCTCTGTCATTATTTATAGAGCTAGATTTTCTGCTGGTATTGCCTGATTGTCATTTACACTGATGCAGAGTCATTGCTACTTGGGTGTAAAATGTTGTCATTCTGAGCTGGTTGATATTTATCCTACTTTGCACATCTATACATCAATAGATGTAGGGGAAAACAGTGCAGAATTAGGTGAGCAGTCTTACTGATACAGTTAGAGGGACACTAAGGTTATTTTTCATGTGTTTTTCTACTGCTAAAATACGTTAGATTTTCAAAAGGAGGTTAAATGTCTTATTTCACTGTGTAAAAAAAATCCCAAGCCCCCTAAGATACACAACGACAGAAACACAAACAGCATTATGTTAATGTATTTTAAATTCTTACAGTTTACAGACATCACACTAAATTATTTTCATATCCCTCAGTAGCATGTCTCTTCTGTAGGTGTTAGGCATTCTCCCACTTAATTGGTGCAGTGTGGGAGGGAATAAACTCCAATGAAGGAAGAAAACATTAACTTTGATCAGAGCCTTTTTCACATTTTTGCTAGCTTCAGCCTTTAAAGGCTCAGCTCAGTTGCCTAAAGACAGAAATCCTTTAGTGTTTGAAATGCCAGAGACAATATGAGATATCCTCTCAACACTGTAAAATAAAATAGAAAACTCTACCTTACTGGAAGAGCAGCTGAAGGACAGGTAGGATGGCTTAGGTCGTCTCAAACCTGTGTAGTGATGTTTATGCAGCTCAAGACAACTCCAGGAGTTTCAGAAGTACAGAGAAAAAGTAGTAGTATATGTTGTCATTTAAAGGGAAATGTTGCCTCAGAATAATCCTGACGCTCTGAAGCAGGATCAAAGACTTCTTTCACTAGAGATGTGATCTCAAGCTGTCAGGAGAGGTAAAAACATTAACTTAAAGAACCTTTGTGTGTTTTGTTTCATAACTGGAGCAGACTTTAAGGATGCACACAGTCAGTTGCTACAACTAGGATGACAACCAGTCTTAAAAACTCTATAAGGTGGCCAAATCCTTCTGGTAAAACTCTACTGCTGCATTTTGAAGAAAGCAAAACCCAAAGCACATCTGGGTTTCAGCAGCTGTGCTGAATAACAGCTCATGTAAATTTGTCATAGATCAGTTTTTCCACTAGGGAATGAAGCATAATTAATAGGAACGTCTTGGAGCAGGATATGACCTGATCTAAACCATTTTTTGTGTGTCCTGCAGCTAATGCTGTAGCTTGCAATCAAGAGAGATCCCTCTCCCTGGTATAACAAACATGTTTCTCCAGATTATTTGTCCTTTCCAAATAAAGATGAGGCAGACCCTGAGTCTGAGCTGTAGACTCAGAACTGTAGTTCTCTTCCTCAAGCTTAACAATATAATATTTGGGAGGGATAGTCTAGAGAACAACTCTGCAGACAGGGATGTGGGAGTGTTTGTTGGCAGGAGGCTCAATGTGAGCCAGCCCTGTCAGCCAAGAGTGCAAAACAATCACCAAACACTGGGGTACCCCAAACACATCATGACCAGATAGTGAGAAGAGGTGATTATTCTGTTGTATGCATGCAACCTTTTCAGAGAGCTGGTGATACCCTAAGCCAGTCAGCATTTAAGAGGCATTTGGACAATGCCTTTGATAAAATGCTTTAGCTTTTGGTCATCCCTGAAGTTAGATGGATGTTGTAGGTTACTCGCAACTGAAATATTCTATTCTATTCTATTCTATTCTATTCTATTCTATTCTATTCTATTCTATCCCATCAAAAAACAAAACAAAAACAAAAACAAAAACAAAAACAACAACCAGAAAACAAAAAACAATCAACCAAAAAAACCTAACACATAATGGCAATTTTCTGTATATATCTTCCTAAAATCTGCAGTCAGCTGGTATACTTTTTTTATTTTGCATAAATAAAAAAAGCCAGTGAGCCTCTGGAAAATTTGCAATCCACTGGGAAATTTTAGTATCTAAGTAAAATGTAATTAATTTTATGGTCTCTTGTAAGATTTGAAGATTGTAAGGGTTAAATTCTCACAAGATTTTGCAGACCAGAGAAAGTTTGACTAAGCATCCAAACTTCCCAAGATTCTCTAACTACTGATGTTAATGCATGTAGCTTGTTAAGAGAGAACTATGTTGTACAGAGGAACTTCTGTCTTAAAACAAAATTAGGCTATTTGCCTAAGGCTTTGAATACTATTCTGCTTTCAAAAAATCAGCAGGCCAGCAAAATACCTTTGATGATGATGTCACTTCAAACCATATTGATAACATTTTCAGTCATCTTAAGGTTTTCTTGTCTAACACTATCAGATTTCTGTCAATGTTAATGTCTCTTTTCTCTTCTCTTCTCTTCTCTTCTCTTCTCTTCTCTTCTCTTCTCTTCTCTTCTCTTCTCTTCTCTTCTCTTCTCTTCTCTTCTCATCTCTCCCCCTCCTTTCCCCCATTCCCCATCCCTACACTGCTTATAGGACTTGAGGTTCTGACTCCTTGGCTTCAATGGTATCAGATGACTGATTAGGATATGATTATCAATTTAGGGCATGAAGTTGATATTCTTTTCAGTTCCAAGTGTCCAAAATAACTTGAAGGATGTGCTGCAGTCACCAGGCTGGAACTTTCACAGCATGACTCTAAGTATACGTGTTGTATGTCCAGACAACGATCATGGAGTTATCCATATGCATCCAAAGTCATGCTCCTACAACCTGTGGGTGGCTATGCAGGATACAGAAAGACAAACATGGTGTGGCATTGTTCAGATTGCCTGTAGGAGGTAAGGCAATCTGAAGATCTGAAGAGCGAAGCTTTCCCAAAAACACATCTCTCTTCAGAGAGAGATTCTGGTCAGGAGTTTGGGAGAAGGTGGGACTAACCTGGACAGAAGCTAGGGACAAGCTTAATCTATCCCATCTGGAATGTTTTCAAGAAAAATTGCTTCTCTCCTTCTGTTTCCAATGAATTACTAGACCTAAGTTTCCCTACTAATCAGTATTCTGGTTTTTTCTCCAACATTAGAGCTTTATATAGCTCTTTGATTAAATTAGAGAAATAACACACCTGCCAGGGTAAACAAACAAAGTCCAGGGAATCGACCCTTTCCCACTGGCTCCTGTGTCCTCCTCTCCTCTGTTCTACTCCAAATTTTTACCCAAAAATATTGATTTTGCTAGCATTACTTGTTTGGTTTTTTTTTTTTTTTCCATTGGGAAAATTGAAATTAAATGTTTCGTGCCAGCTTGACATTCATTTGTGCTGGCTGAGCTCCCTTGGAGACTCATGGGACATGTAGCTTTTGTGCTTTATGCCCCTTTCCTCCCTGTGGGCTGGCTTCCACTCTGAACTACATCTTCAATGAAGAGAAACCCAACACCTTTTCTCCCAGTCTGTGTGGGTCTCTTTATCTCCTTGTCTTGCTCTGTTTTCAGAGAGATCCTATTCCTTCTTTTCCTCTAAATATTTTTTTTTCATTGGAAAAGCAAATTTTTTTTTTCTGCTTCTGTCTAATATATCTGAGCTGTGTTGCTGTCAAATCCACAAGATCTTTACCTTCCACCAAATGTATTCTTTGGATGCCTTGTTCCAGGCTGATAATGAGGACATGCTTTGCTCCACAGATCTCTTTATACGTCTTCCCCCACCCCTTCCTTCATCCCAAACTAAATTTTACTGACAATATCCTTTGCCTCCTCCACCCGTAGTGATGCAGGAGAGGAGGGAATGGGGCCTTGGTGAGTTCATGATGCATTGTCTCTGTTGTTCCTTCCTCCTAAGGGGAAGGACTCCCCACAATTTTCCATTGCTGCACTATGGGATGCAGGGGAATCTCTGCTCTGGCACCTGGAGCAGCTTGTCTCTCTCCTTCTTCACTGACCTGCAGTGTCTGCAGGGCTGTTTCTCTCACATATTCTCACTCCTCTCTACAGATGTTGTGCATTTCACCCCCCTCCCCTGCCTCTGTCTTAACTCTGTTATCTGGGCGATGCTGCCACTCTGGGCTCAGCCTTGGCCAGGGGCACGTCCACCCTGGGGCCGGCTTGCATTGACTCTGTTGGATACATGTAAAGCTTCTGGAAGCTTCTTACAGTAGGTACCCCTGTAGACCCCCTGCCCCAGCATGCAAACCCAATGGAAGAAAAAACATCAGACTGCAATAACAATACCACTAATAATAATCAACATGATTTTTTCAGTGTTAGCCTTTATCCTGCAACAGCGTAGTATGTTTCCACATAGCGTTGTGCCATACTTAAAAGCTATGTTTATTCAGAGAGCTATATCATCCTGTAAATCAACCAAATTTTTAAAGAAACCTCCCAGAAAAAATATTCAGGTAGAATTTCAGTATTTTTATATTATATTCAACATAGGAAGCACATGAACAAAATGCCTTCAGGTATTAACCTTCAAGTTAATGACCCCCTTAGGGTCATAAACTTCTGTCAAGAAGCAATGAAAGAGGTAGCTGCACAGAAAGTCGATAAATGCACAAACTTTCTAATTCAACAAATACTCTAGCTGACTAAAAACATAGCTGAATTTTTTATAAGGTCCATGTGTTTATGCATATGTGAATGACACAACTGTATTTCCAGTTAAAAACTTACACAAATTCTCAGGGACAATCACATAAGCAGGTTGCCTCTGTCTGTGGAATAGGGTATGTGAGGAAAGCAGGCTATATGGGGCTATAGCTTTCTTCCATGCTCAAGGGGACATTGAGAGAAAATGAAAAGGTAAGGAGACTGAAACAACAAAGCTCAAAAGATGTTATCATACAGGAGGAATTCATGTACAACAGAGAATACTGACAACAGTTGGTTGAAAAGATATTTTTATCAGCAACAGGCAAGGAATCAATGCTTAACTACCATTCAAGGCTGAAAGAGTACCAACAAAAAATACCACTACAGGTCAGATAAATCAGTACATGCTAGTGATTCATCCACTAATAAAATTACATTTATTCATTCAGATGCAATGATAAAGGAAATAACAAAGATTGTGATATTATGGAAGAGACGTGTAAAAAAGTAAAGAGAATGGGTTAATAATGTGCTTTAAAAGTATAAGGACAAAGAACAATATTTAAGCATAGGCAGAAAATATGCATCTTGTCTGACTGAAGCTTGTGAAGAAGTCCCAGCTGAGTTTACTGAAGAAAAATGCCCAAAGTGCAGGTAAATCCAGGCTAAAAGTCACTATTTGGATGTTCAGCTTAGGGAATACACTGAAGTGAAAGTTCTACTCCTAAGATATTTCTGAAATTAATTGAGTATATCTAAGAGAGCTAGAAAGTTTCCAAAGTTTGTAATATATGTTTTTTAAATTTGGCTTTGAGAGTTTAAATTCTGAAATTAGAGATTTTGTCAAAGTTTTCAGAGAAGAAGAAGTACAGCAAAGACTTAGATGAATCTAACCAATGTCCTATTCATTAGACAAAGAGAGACTAATGCTTTATTGCTTTGTGCCCTCACTGTAATTTTGAGTAACTGTAAGGAGAACTCTGCATTTGTAGCATCCATGTTGCACAGTTCTAATAACTATATCAAATACAAGACAGCAGAAACCTATGCTGAGTAGGAAACACTATCCACAGATTGGGGTGAAAGTGAGTTATGCTCTCGCTAGAATCTCTTTGTAATGCCCTGTTAGTACAAAGGTCATTACAGGCAGTTTAAGCATAATGTAGGCTTTAGAGTAATAGTAAAAAAAGTCTTTTAAATTGTACCTTTTTGAGGGGAAAAAAAAAATCAATCCTTTTCTGTTTGAAATACCTTTTATTTGTGTGGTAAACTGGAATGGAAAAGTCTGGAATTCATCATTAAAATCCATTTAAAACTGTGTGAATTTGAGACAGCAAACTAATAAAATAGTGTTTTCACAATGAGTTACAAAGAAACTATTTAAATTACTACATGAGATGAGACAGTTCCATCTGTAAAAAACCAATTTCTTTTAAGCAAAGTATCAGAACAAATCTGATATTGCCATTTCAACATCAAACTGCCTCTCTTCAGCTATTTACAATGTAATTGCCATCCCAATTTCAGTGAAGTTCTGTAATATTTTTCTTTCATGCTCTATCAAAGAGTTGTAAGGGTTTTACAAAACTTCAAACACAGCTGCATTTGAGGCAGTAGGGAATGGGAAGAAAACAAATAACACCCTTGCCCAAAGCCACAGGCTGAAGGAGGCTATGTAGCATAGATTACAGTAACTCCACCGTTGGATGGATGGAAGGAGAAAGATATCTTTCTTTCCCATCATATATTCCCGGATCTCACTAAGTCATCTCTGTCTGCAAATCTCCCTTAGCCCTAGAAATCTGTAGAGAAACATACAATAAATATATAGACAAGATATTCTGAGTTGGAAGGGACACACAAAGGATCTTCAAGTTCAGGTCTCAAGTGAATGGCCCATATGAAGATTGAACCCACAACCTTGGTGTTATTAGCACCATGCTGTAACCAACTGAGCTAATTTCAGTAGTATATTTGTGCATGAAAAGTGCTTAAAAAATCAGTCTCCCTATTTTCTTAGGTTACAAAATATAATTTAAATAAGAAACAAGTAACTAATTGATATGTATGGAAAACAAATAGTTATCCACAATTCAGTGCCATAAATATTTCCAATTAACATTTTAGCATGAAGCATATGGTTAAGAACCTAGGTTCAATTCAAGCAGAACTCCATTTGGGATTTAACTGATAGGTATTCTGCAAAACTCTACAGCATGTTTAGCAAACAGCAGCAAAAAATGTGTGACCAATTTAATCAGCATGTGCATTGGGAGTGGCTATAAATATGTTTCTAATGAATACCCAACAAGCCTTGTGAAATCAACATTTATGTGCTGCTTTTTCTCTCCCTCCTCCACCTGTCTTCTGAACCTTGCAGTCTGTGTATATTCACTGGTGAAAACAAAAACAAAGAAACAAAAGCAAAATGTACATGCAAGGGCAAGAGAGGAGCTCTTGCAGTTGAGCAGTCTGACAGAGAGGAAGGCAGGTTGCCTCCTCACCACCTTCGCCTGGATTAATGTGTGCACTCACATCAACACAAATATTTACACTTGTAAACAGATGTGTGTGGAGTAGCACCGAAGCTTCTCTTGCCTCTGGAGTTTTGAAAATCTTTGTTCTAACGTGGATGATGGGACAGGCATTAGGGAAGTGCTACACAGGCTCTGTTCCTCTGAAACAGGTAGGGTCAGAATATAGCTGTGAACCTAGCAGGAATGGAGAAGGGATTTGTCACCACTCTTTCCTAGATCCTTTCAGAAGAGGACAGCTGTCTATAGACTGATCTCCTACACAGATTATTGTGAAAAATTTGTCCTGAATCTATTACCAAAATGCCAGCAGTCTTTCATCCACTATGGTATGTTTCTACACTCTCTTTAACAGAGCAGTATTCCGTTTACTCAGAGTAGCGGAGCACCGTTTTGAAGGTCTTTTGTCTTCGCAGTACCACAGTAAAAGGTGGTGATGCTGGAGTGGTTTCTGGTACTTGGAAAACATAGTGTAACAAATCTGTGTAGCTGCATGCCAGAGAAGGGAAAAGAGGACTAAGTAGCTGTTCAGGACTGAGACGGTGCTTTTCATATTTACTGACATTAAGTAAAATGTTCTTGCTTGGGAGAAGAATTTAATCAATCAAGAAATGATTTTAAGTACCTTTAAAATTGCTTGTTTTCTCAATTCTGTATGCTAATGCAATGATTCATGTGGCTTCAGTACTGCAGGTTGCAATCAGCCTTTCCAGTAACTAAACACAATCCTTTTAACTAGCATCCTGTAAAATCCACATTAAGAGGCTGCAAGCCTACTTCATTAATCTTTTCATTAATCTTCCATTCACCCATGAGACAAGAGGGGTCCTAGGCATCTGTGGACTATTATATGCTGATTTTACCCCTTAAATATCTAGAACACATAGCAATAATAGTTTAGTGTGCATTGTTGCAAATGTGCCTGACAGCATTTCTATCTTCATTTGATCAAAAAAAAACCCCATGTAAGCCAATTAAAATTCTATTCTGGGGGATTGGTTCATATCTAAAATTTTTCTGAAGTATTTGAAACATTTCCTTTTAGGAAAAAAAAAATTAGATATGAGCTGACAGCTTGTATGACAAGTTTTAACCCAATGGGATTTTAAAAAAGATGATAAATTAATCCTGAAAATCCAGGTTTATAATAGAAAGCCTTTTAGTCTCTTACCTGTATTGCTAGTGAGAGCTGTTAGAATACTAACACTTCTTTAAAAAGCCCTTCAAAATGTTTTCTTTTCAAAATTCAAACTTTAAAATAGTTTAGTTGTAATAAAATGCCAAAGCTGTAGCACTGGAAAGGATAACAATCCCTTCTTTAGATAATTTTTTAAAAATTCATTTTATTCATCAGAAACATTTTCAAACCATTTTAAAATAAAATTCTGCATTAAAAAATAATCTTTTAACTTCTGTGCAGCACTCCAACTAAAGATCTTGGAGTCTTTGCCAACATTCATGAACTTAGGCTCTCAATCATTTTGTGGAACATATAATTACTCTCATTTACAAATGGATAAATTGAGTACACTTAAAGTGACTTAGGTATTACAGTCCTTCTTCCTCCATTAACTTCCACTGTGCATTTAAAAAATTAGTTATTCATTGCACCAGAATTCACATGAAAATTATTTATATTCCCATTCATGTAGAAGATTAATTAATCTACTAAATTTATGTGAAAGATTTGTTTTCCATTCCATATTTTAGGAGGGACATGAGAATGTACCATCCGAAATAGATACTAGGGAGCAACAGAAATATCAACCAACAAACAATCAAAGGCTGAAGTTCATTCCACCTCATGTGAGCCACTGAAGCTAGGAGCATAACTGTTCTGCACTTCTATAGGTAGCAGAGGAAGATGATAATTCAAGTCTGAAATGAAGAAGATCTTCAGCCACAAAGTGAAAGGGCAACAGATTTTTCCCCCTAATGGTAGTGCCTCAGAGAACCAGAGTGCAATGTCTTTCCATTTAGCCTTTTAATCTTTTTTTTTTTCTTAGAAATCTCGGATGCTTCTTCTCCCTATAAAGTTATGCAAAGAACTCACTGAGGGCTCTGGAGCCTTTCCATAGCCCTGCCATTTCCTAGTGATATAATACCTTCTTTCTGAGAGCAAGCTAAAATCACATACAGATGAGTAGCAACATGAAGTATAGAATGGGATGGAATAGGATAAGATAGGATAGGGTAGGATAGGATACATTAAGCTAAAAAGGATAACTCATTTATTCCTGGTTTTGTCTTGTTTCTAAAATACATTAAATATCCTTGTAATATTTTTTAATACCGTATTTCCTTCCTACTCTTACTAGTGATAGACTGTAGGCATCCACTCTCTAGTCACCTTTTGGATCCTTTCTTCCTCATATGTAGTTTCCAAACAGACCCAAAAACTTTACCACTAAATCAAAGTGAATTCACTTACTCAATCTTTGTTCTCTGACTGGAACCTTCTTTAGTAGCTGCAGACTTGAACTTAAGTAACTGGAATCAAGCAGAAAAAGGAGAAATCTAATCTCCCTACACATTTCTGGGGATAAAATATGGTTAACAGCATATACTTGGTGCATCTTCACTGTCCAGAAAGGTAGTGTTGCTAGATTTATTCCATCTATACACTGCAGAGCTCTGCCCATGTTAAGTATTTGATTGTATTCAGCAATTGCTGTCTGATTATCAATGTCTGTGAATCCATTTGTGGCACCACATAAAATTCTCCCTCACTACTAGCATTTTCAGCAATTGTAATTTCCCCAAAGAGATGGGAGATTTATTTTAGCCAGCTACAGTACTTGAGAGATTTATCAGTGCTGGACATTGTACAGCTGCTAAATGACCCTCCTGGAACACATGACAAACCAAATCTTTCCTATCCTTTTCTTTCTTTCTTTCTTTCTTTCTTTCTTTCTTTCTTTCTTTCTTTCTTTCTTTCTTTCTTTCTTCTTCCTTCCTTCCTTCCTTCCTTCCTTCCTTCCTTCCTTCCTTCCTTCCTTCCTTCC
>VXBC01011382.1:951557-981998 GCA_013399945.1 Ploceus nigricollis
CCTTCCTTCCTTCCTCCCTTCCTCCCTCCCTTCCTCCCTTCCTTCCTCCCTTCCTCTCTCCTTCATTTTCTTTTTTCAATTTTTCATTCCTTGCTGAGAATGACTAAGAAAAATGGAAATGTATGGGAGCCTAGATAAATGTCCAAAGCATCACACCGGGCCATTATGTTCCTTCAGTGCTCTGTTGTGTTGACATTCAGGCTCATATTGTCATTTACAATGCACTGAGGCATTCAGCGGATCATATGATGATCTGAATCTCATGACTTACAGTCCATGTGTCAGTTGCTCCAGTTGACAGGGATTTTTTTAAAGCAGAATGTCAGCCAGTGAGGGATGTCAAAGTGTTTGAAAGACTATGTCATTGTTCCAGCCACATTAAACAAAAATGTTTTCAGAGTTTCTCTGGCTGCTCTGCTGTCGCCAGTCAGCATCTACCTGTCTAGTGGCTTAGAACCTGAGGAAAGGCAAAACGAGAGCACAAAGGAAGGCATTTCTAAAGATTGTGGGACTAACACAATTACTCATGGCTGTTCAAAGGGGACAATTTTCCATTTTCAGGTCATGTTTTACTATTTTATGAGGGTTTTTGCTTTCCTAAAAGATTACAGGGAAATAAAATATGTTCAGAAACATAAATATATGCATTGAGTATTCATATTCAAAACCACCTGGGAAAACAGCTTCAGAAATTTCCCATTAATGCACTTCTAAGTATTGAGAAACTTGTATTTGTGACTTTTCCACCAGAAGTATCATTATTTTACTCAGCATCCCTTCTGCAATTGTAAAATGCCACTCTTGCATCCCCTTTTTTCCAATGATTGTTTCATGCTGTCCAGAAAGTCTTCAAGCTGTTTTAAATTTATTTGCAAATGCAACTGATTGCTCTTACTAGCTCTTTATACTGTATGTTATGCTCAAATTCTGGGTTTTGGGCAAAGATGAAGCATACTGTATAAATATATATATCAAATTGAGAATTTATTTTTTAGTATAACTGATATTTTAACACTGCAGTTCAAGAATCATATTTCACCCTAATTTTATAGAAGAAGACAGAAGGAATGATAATGCAGCTATAATACTTGTATGGAGAAAGAAATTTCAATAGTATTAATAATACAATTAAAATTGTAATACACATTATTTAATTTATGTTCCTTCTTCAGGTGTTATGCCTTCCCTTCCACTACTTTTTGGGATCTTATACTACTGAATACCTAAAATAGCTTCTTAAAATAGCTTTGGACTGCTAGAGAGGGAAACACCACAGTTGTCAGGTCATTCTTTTTGCTCTGGCAGGAATATGATGTTAGTGGCTTCACCATTCTGGAATCCACTTGGAATCATTTTTATATGCTTGTTAGCATGCTTTAAAACTTTTACTCTGTCTTCACTCATCATGAGCTCTGTGTTACATCCAAATTGACCCTATATTGTGGCTTGCCCCTAAACCAGTTTTGCCCAGATTCAGCTCTGCATTGCTGAATGCTGAACTGACCATGGATGAGTTAACAGTCATGAGAGGCTTTTTAGCTGTGGGTTTGTTGGTGCCAGCCTTTTCCCCATGCCTCATCTCATGCCAGTGCACCTCTGCATTTATCCTTGAAGACCTTTGCTATCATACCAGCACTGAGTTTCTCCACTTCGTTCTGTTGGGGCCAAAAATCTCTCCTTCTGCAAATAGTAACTTCTCTCTGCTTCAATCTATATTACAAGGAAATTTAGCCATAGACAAGTAAATTAGCCATAGACATCCGGGCAGTTAGAGAAATTATAGCCCTGATTAGCCAGGAGAAACAATGCTGTAGGCAGGTCAAGAAAAGCTCAAGCATTGCAGGTTTGGCAAGCCATACCCCTGCAAACTGGGTAAACTCAGAGAAAACCTATGGCCTCGTGCTAGCAATGGCAATGCCACGTTACAGGGCATAAATACTGCATGTGTCAGATACACCACAGCACAGGGAGAGGAGGCCAGGCCTTGTTTTAGGCAGACAAACAGCAGCATGACAACATCAAGCAGGGTTAATTTTTCACCTGTTCCAGTTTCCCCTGTGTGGTGTTGCTGAGGAGACTGATGGGGAATTTGCAGCTGATTCCAGTTAGTGCAAGGATCAAAATACCAAGTGCAAATATTTTACAGTTCTGCATGTGCTTAAATTCTTACTACGAAACTGTGTAATCAAATCTTTTGTGAGAAAAATCCAGAGGTGTTGATGTAAATGGTTCTAAAATATTTTTATTTCTGTCCTGAATGAAAAGCAGTGCTTCACCATGGCTGTGATCTGATTGAAGAAGCCTCAGTTCTGGTCATTTTATACAGCATAATGATACCATTATTTCAGAGCAGCAGAATCCATCTGGTGGCATTTAAACTATGGAGGAGTTGTTTTTTTTTTCTAAAATAAAATAAAAATTGACTTTTTTTTTTTTTGCATTAATTATGAGAATGATGTGGGCTCTTTCTGTGATTTTTTTTTTCTTTTCTGTGTTCAGCAACCAATACAAGATACAATAAATAATAAAATAACCTGTGGATTGGAGGATGGCCTTGTGCATCCATGGCTTCTGATGAAAAATTTGTGGCATTTTTTATTTCTGCATAACATAAATTCCTCCTGATCCCTGATGAGATTCTACATAGCATAAAAAATCCATCTTAAATATGGTGTTTATTGAAATACCTCATGTATCCTATCTAGTTGTTGTTACGTTTTATCAGTTTTGAATGAGCTTCCCAAGGATGTAAACATATGACTGGAACTAATTTGATGCACTAAAAATTAATATTCCTTACTTTAGACCCTTTCTATCTCTGAATAAACGTGTTATTACTGATAAAGGTGACATGAACTGACATTACCTGTTTCTCAACATTAAAGAAAACCTATACCATTTAAATATAAATGCTTTAGTCACAGCCTCAGTGGTTTTTTTTAATTTTCTTTTTTTAATTTTATTCTCATGCTAGTTAAAATTGCAAAATAATAGAAAACTGCAGATTGAATATTATTCTTAAGCCTGGTAGAGGTGAATCTGCCGAATCTGAGTCTGAAATGACAAGCACATCAGTCACTGACACAAACCAGCTGCCAGGTCTCTTTTATATGCAAGTCATTCAGTGAGATATCAAAACGTGGAAAACATAATACTCCCACCAACATTTCTTGTTGAATTAATGCCCAGGTGAGTTCTTCTGAAATGCTGTAGTTGTATCTTAGAAAAAACAAGAAGCAGTAAAGCATCATACTTATTAGGACCCAATTTGCCACAGCAGCAGTCAAGTGCTTCAGCCTTTCCCAGATGCAATGGCGAGGAAGGACTGGGGATTGGGAAACTTAGATTAAATTCATAGCGTGCTGCGCATTTAGAATTCAATATTGACAGCTCTAATTACACACACCTTTCCATCACAAGTTCATCAGCTAAGAGGAAAACACTAGAAACAACAGTATCAACTTCTCATGAAAATAAATATAGAAGTGCAGAACCAAGCACTCCAGAGCTTCTGATCTTTCACCTTTCTTTTTGGCAAATCCCCTGTGCCTTTTTTTTTTATTATTTTATTTTTCAAATAGGAAGAAGAAAAAAAAATCCTGTCTAGTTATTAAGCCTTCATGCAAAATATAACCTTAAAATATTACAGCCAGAGTGTAGGGAGTGATGTATTCTTTGGATATTTGCCTTCCAGCAGCTTTTTAAAAACAGGAAATCTCAGCTGCTCTTCAGGCTTCTTCCAACACTGATGGAGAGAAATAAGGACCTGGAGAAGGGAAGTATTTTAGAATAGGTTGGACCATTTAATGGAAATTATTCTGTCAGCAAAAGGGAGAGCTTGGATAACTAAATGGTGGTTGAGATGAATCCTGCTCTTTCAAAATACACCACTAAGAACACAAGAAGTCCCGTATGACATTAGGCATATTTATGTCCTCTGTGCAACTGCGTGTGTCAGCCATAGTCCAAATGCAGCACTTTACAGCATTGGAACAGATGTTACAGTCAGTTAATTTTAAATATGATTTCCACCAGCACAGAAGCTGATTGAAGTAATTCATCAGCATATCCCAAGTCAAGTATGTGAGAACTCACTCAGTCAAGTTACAATTCACAAGTCACACATAATGAGAGATGGGGTTTTATTTTATAGGCTATTGTTCCCAATAAGAACAACTTATTAATTGTTCCAACAAACAGTTTTTGTGAGTGATTACATGTAAGAAATTCTAAACCTCACTAGTGTGGGAGCAGTTCTCTGCTTCTTCTCTGAGTCTAATTCTGTATATTTAGTAAAATTACTTGAATTTTGAACCCTTACAAAGTATGTCTGTATCTCTTTTTTTTTAGCACCGTGTCTCCAGGGAAATTAAAGTTCCATTTTGAGTTAGGCTGTGCATTAACTACTGCGAAATCTTGGTTTAGATCTAGCATCAATTAGAGGGTGTGTAATCCACATGAGTTATATGGTTGCAGCCAGTCCTTATGTAGTAAATTCCCTGTGATATGGAAGTGTGCCAGGAAGTTTAAGGAAAAGGTCACTGGTGCCCAAATAAGATGGAGATATGTCTAGCTCAGGATGAGTTGGGGCAAGGTGAGCACCGTCAGTAAAGAATTCCTTGTCTGATTTTCCATTTTATAACCATTTATTCAAAAGTTCATAAAATATGGAGCTATTGTAAAACTGCTATGGATGAACTCTCCAGTCATTCAAATTTCAAATAATTTGGCCATGTGAGTAATAGTGGAACACAAACTTCTTGTGTGTGTTCATGGAAACCATGATGCATTTTCCTTGTTCATTTTACAATATTACTTCTCTAGTGCATGAGTCAGATTTGTTTAGTAACATAAATGTCTTAAAAGAGAAAATAAGAATCAATCTTTATTTACATGTGAATCTGTATTTTATCTATGGATATGGCATGAAATGTATTTGACATTTTTGTCCTTATAGAAGCAATAGACTATAGAACTTCGTAAGCTAGCAGAAGTTTCTACATTCAAAATGTCCAAGACTTTGCTATATCTTTATACCTTTAAAGGATAAATATAATCCTTTTATCAGCATTATGAATATTTTAATATGCATTTGATTCAGTTCCTCACAACTAGTTGCAGGGTTCAGTTGTTGCCATGCAGCCTGCTGTAAAGATTACTGTATGTCCTACTAAAAATTTCCTTTTGTTTCATTCCAGATATTATTCATTACAAAGCAAATTTTCTCAATAGGTGCATTAATGTTCTGACACGCCAAAGACTCTTCTGTTAAAGCATTCTGATACTTGGACAAAAGACTTTTTTTTTAAAAGATGAAGCATCTCACATGCAGCAGGATTCCGTATTTTGTTTATCTGACAATCTTTTTGTTACCTAACAGGGACAAAGTACTTGAAAAGAAGCATTCAAACAATTTTCTTTTTTTTTTTTTTNCTTGTTGTTGTTGTTTTTTAATAGTGGTATCCCTGAATGAATGTCTGACAGATAAGAAGCTCTCTATATGTTTTGGCCACTTACAAAATCTATGGAAATTCTGCACCCTATCAAGGGACAGATTGTTAACAGAATGATGTCCTCAGTTTTCTATGTAGACACATATATGTCTAGTCTACAGTGTTGCTAGCAGTTAGCACTTTCCAGATGAAAGCAATAGATGTCATTTTCTCCAAAGTCAGTGAATGTAGCAAGTCTAAAAACCCATTTAATTTCCTTAATCCATCTGTAATAATAAAAGTTCGCAAATATTATACAGAAAGCCTAACTGGGTTACTCCTTTCATGTCCATCCAGAGCTATGAGAAATATGAGCAACTGCCAGTCTGGTTTAAGTGAACACGTTGGCTGCATTGTATGGAGCCATTCTCTGGCTGGGTGCTTCTGTCTCCAAAGCAAGTACCATGTTCATAGTTTGGTATTTTTAGAAGGCATTGTTTGAAAGATGTGCATTTGAGTGGATTTGTAAAAACTTTTTAAAGTGTCCATTTATCCATTTACTAAAATAGAAAATGCAAAACAGAACTGCAAGTTTGTGCACTGCAATCAAAGAACGCTTTTTTCTAATATTTACATGGAAGCTTATTTATATGTCATTTGACTTTTAAAGAAGTTAGCTTAAGTGTGGGCAAGTCCCTGATTCAAAACTGCAGCAGCTTTGTATTTATCCCCAGGTTAGATTTTGTTTCAAATCTTCATATGGTTTGTATGCGCTCTTATAATTACATCAGCAGTGTCTCTAAAAGCCATTTCTCCTTTTAAATATGCAAAATTTATCAGTGATTAGTAAACATCTGTTACCAAGTGTGTTGCAGAATATCGTCTCTACATCATGATAGGAGGATTGCATTTAATCCGTTCTAACAGCTCAAAAGATTAAAGGTATAAGTACTTTAAGAAAAGTTAGTTTTCTTGTTTACAATTTTTTCATCATGCAGAAGAGTTTCAAATTTTCAAATATCTACATTGATACATATTATTATGTTGACACATGCCATCTGACGATTTCTCTAATCTTTCAGTTACAGTGGAATGATGTTTTTACTCTCTGTACAAGAAATTAGATGAGGTGAGAGAATACTCTTGGTCCTGTATTAGCAATACCTGATGGAGTGTTTTTTCCAGGTCACAGAATACCCTCACCACCATGACAGCACTACCAAAGCTGTTACATTGTGTTAGAGCTGTTTGTCTGGGGCAAATGCACAGATAGCTCTAAAAACTGTCTTTTCAAAAGCTCTCTGTGAAGCAGAAGACCTCAGAAGAATGCAGGAGTGGATAAATCAATCCACACAGGTTGTTTTAGTGATAAACCCAGTAGTTATGAAAAAATGACTGAAATAGTTGTTTAACTGTGAGCCCATTTCCCACAATCACAGCCTTTCAAGTTTTGAAGTGAGCCATATGTTGATAAATGCTCAAATACTCAGATGCTGCAGCAGAACTAACATGCCAGCTGTATCTAGTTTCGTTTTGCTCCAGTGAGGAACTTAGATGTCCCAAGTCAACTAAGTATTTAATCACACTCGTGTGTTTTCTTCCAGTATTTTGTTGAATTTAAGCACTTAAGACTTCTCTTGCCACGTACATTCCCCTGAGACCCTAATGAAGTTAGAGGACCATAGATTTCCCAGGAGTGGACTGTAACACCCTCGCCTCAATCTTTCTGAAAGAACTGCTGTTACATATTGTTGCACTTTAACACCAACCAGCAACTCATCACCACAGTTACTCACTCTCTCCCAACAGTGGGATAAGGGAGAGGATTGAAAAAGTGAGAAAATACATGGGTTGAGATAAAGACAGTTTAAAAAGTAAAGAAGTCACCAACAAAGTAAAACAAGGAATTCATTCACCACTTCCCATGGGCAGGCAGGTGTTCAGCCATCCCCAGGATAGCAGGGCTCCCTCACATGTTAACAGTGACTTGGGAAGACAAATGTCATCATTCCAAATATTCCCCCTCTTCCTTCTTCTTCCCCCCAGCTCTATGTGCTGAGCATGATGCTATGTAGTACAGGATATTCCTTTGGCCAGTTGGGGTCAGCTGTCCAGGCTACGTCCCCTCCCAGCTCCTTGTGCCCCCCAACCCGCTCTCTGTTGGGGTGGGGTGAGAGGCAGAAGAGGCCTTGACTTGGTGCAAGCACTGGTGAGCAGTAACAAAAACATCCCAGCGATATCAGCCGTGTTTCCAGTACGAATCTAAACCACAGCCCCATACCAGCTACTGTAGAGAAAATTAGCTCTATCCCAGTCATAACCAGCACAAAACCCCTTGTAGCTATGGGATATTCCACTGAGAGATGCCAAACTTATCTATTATTCTGAGCACAGGCTTTATCCGTGCATGGAATCCAGTATCACTCCATTTGGATGAAAGTGATTACTCCTGGAAATTTTTGTAAAATGTGTTTTGAGTTCAATTTTTATGATCTACTAAATGTGTGATGATTTTTTTTCATTCTTTTAGATGCCATGAGTTTACTTCCTTCAACTCCACATATATAACTCTTACAGTTTAAGAGTGTGTGTGTTGGTCCACAAATGTTATTCAGTTATGATTGCTTTCCTTATCATGTTAAATTCAAATTTCTTTCAGTTACTCCAGTAGAATCCTGCACTTTCCTCGAGGTTAAATACATTTAATTGTGTGTATTTTGATGAAATAATTTACCCTCACTAATCTCTTTAATGATGTGTGAAGTAAATTTATTTTTTTTGTAGGTGTGGCAATGATGAACAGAGGTTGGTTCACTTTGGCTGCATCCATAATGTCTTTCTAATGCATACCAGTCACCTAAATCAATCTCTGTGCTAAGAGGTGTTGGCTGAATGATTAATTTTTTTACTGGTTGCAGGTCTTTAGAGAACTTACCCTTTTTACTTTCCAAGGGCACTAGTGGATTCGCTCATACAAAAAAATCCAGAAAATAATATCCAATGTTGGGGTACAAATGGACGATGACTGGGTAAAAAAGGTGGACTATATACTTTTTGGTGAAACTCTACTTTTGAATACTTCAGAATCCTGATTCCACTATTTTGGTGTTATTTTTTATCTAAGTAGCTTAGAATGTAAGTTGAATGTGTTGCAGTTGTGTGACTATCTGCCTACCCTCTTTGGAGTGTTGAAATACCTTGATATTCCCAGAGCATATCCATTAGATAAGGCTTTACATTAAAGACAGGTGGAATACAACAAAGTATGTGTATTAATTTCCAAACTAAGTAATGGCAAGGAAATAATCTGACATTTGAAGAACCTCTTAATAAAACCTCATTTCCATTTGATAGATAATTAAGCAAAACAGAGTAAATTTAACACAAAACAGACTGAGATCCACTTCTCTCAGATTATCCAATAACTTGGGATCTGATGAAACTCAAATGTTAGGGTTTGGTCTGCATAAGATGATTTATAGATATGTAAATATGGTTTTTAAGTCTTCTCAACTGAAATTTTCACATCATTTGTCTAGTCAGCAAAGTGAGATATACTAGAGGAGAAAATGGTATCAATATCTGTCTTGTATTTCAGGAGAAAGTGATTTTGTGTATTAGCTACCTAATTTAAGTGTAAGGTTTATATCTGAGAAGGATGAACAGAGATAAACAGTTCTTTCCAAGTTAAGACATCAGCTGTCTTCAAATACCAGGATTTAAGAGGCAGACCCTGAGACTTTTGGCATGAATAAGTTAACAGCTATCTGTTCATCATCAAAACTTCTACATGCTTTATAGTTCAATTCTGAATTTTTTACCTGAAAGTTGGATATTAAAACCTTTTTCTTTTGGCTTTTATCTACGCCAACATGTTCAATAAGACTACTATAGTGGCAATAGCTAAATTCAAGTCTTCTATTTGAGGTCACTGTCTCAATAGTTTTGTATATTTTCCCTGCTCTATATGCTTCTTTCTCTGTAATAGAGCTAGCAAATGCATCTGTGGTAGCTGCAATTTCAAGAGTTTATTTTTCTTCTGGTATCTTTTCTGTCCATGTTCTTCAAAGAAAATAGTAAGTTGTTGACCTTCTTATGTTTGTGCATACAGAAAGCACAATAACAGTAACAACAACTCTATGGTCTGTTTGGATTATAACAATTTTCTGGCTTGTAACAAATTTCTCTGGCTTGTAAAATATCAGTCATATCTGCATATTTTTTTCCTTGGGTCTTATGCCTGCTAACTAAATTTCATTTTGAAAATATCAAGTTAAGATAACAATCACAGTCAAGAATTGCATCCTTATTCAATTTTAATTATTTGGTGTTCAGAAGTAGATTTGGCTCTTTCATTCCCATTTACTAAAATTCAAACTCTATGGATCTGTGCAGTTAAGAAAATAAAAATCCATTTCTTTTGTGTCCACAAATAAATATAAAAAATTATAACACATATACCCATTTTCATGCAGACATAGATTTATCTGACTTAGTTTCAACCTAATTTGCTTTCTCCTTCATTTTGAAAATGTCATAACCTTCTCTTATTAACCTACCATGAGCCCTTTTCCTCTGGTACATGTTCTTTTCTTGAGGTCAGAACAGGTCATGCGTTTCCCTCAGAAGATATGGCTATCAAAGCACCAATCATCCAATAGATACATGTTGTAGCTATGGAGCAACTCCAGGGTGTCACTGTCATAATCCACTGGTGAAGGTCACCAACACCATGACTTGCCTTGTACCAAGATCAGTGTCCCTGAGTACTCCATTAGCAGTCACGGAGTCTGGCTTTCTCAGTCCCTGTCAGTGCACCTAATAGCAATAATTAACTATGCTCTCAGAAATTCCTTTTGCATGCCTTTACTTTGAATGTTCAGTTTGAGTAGTAGCAATACATTTTTCTGTTGATATTTAACAGTAAAAAATAATTTGTCTGAAATAAGCAGTACCAGATTCTTCAACTTCTCGCTAAAAGTAATTTCGACCAATTACATTACAAAAGGAAGGTGAAAAAAGAATGAAGTAACCACCTATTGTAAATCCTAATTGTGGTTCATCACAAACTGGGTTTCTGTGAACACTATTTTGCTTCCTTACTTATAAGAATGGATTTATATGTTGAATTTGCTATATGTTGAAATATGAACTATTTGAAATATTCCATATCTCTATAAAATATTCAGATGTAAGTGGGAATAAAGGTAGTGATTTATAGGAACACAGAACCATAGAAAAGCTTGGATTGGAAATGACATTGAACTGAATACAGTTCCAACTCCCCTGACATGGACAGAGATGCCACCCACTAGACCAGGTTTCTCAGATCAACCTCTAACCTGGTCTTGAACACTTCCAGGGATGGAGCATTTACAGCTTCTCTGGGCAACATGGTCCAGTGCCTCACCACCCTCTGAGTAAAGAATTTCTCTCTATCATCTAGTTTAAATCTCCTCTGTTATTTTAAAATTGTTTCTGTCTTGACCTATGAATATCAGCCCAAGTAATAAAGTCAGTCTTGAACTTTATTATAAGACCCCTTTAGGTACTGGAAGGACATAATAAGGCCTTCCCAGAGCCTTCTCTTCTCTGGGTTCAGCAACCCCAGTTCCCTCAGCCTGTTTTCATAGGAGAGGTGCTCTACCCCTCACATCATCTTTGTGGCCTCCTCTGGACTTAGTCCAACAGGTCCATGTCCTTCTTGTGCTGAGGACCCCAGAGATGGATGTAGCATTCCAGTTGGGGTTTCAGGAGAGCAGTGCAGAGATGTAAGTATTTTTTCACTGAGGCAATTTGGTATAAGTAGGATATTTTATCTCCTTTCTTTCTTCTTTTTAATAATTATGAATTTCAAGTTGAAATCTTCCTGAACTCTATCTCACTAAAAAATATTTCAGCATGAATTCTTGCAAAAACTGTATTAGTAGAAAATATCCCTCCAACAAATGCTGGCTTTGTTGAAAATAAATTCTTTACAATGTTCTTGCAATCTATCTGGTTTGGCTAGACTTTGTGAGCAAAACTAGAAGAAAAAAATATATCAAATAAATGTTATGCACAATTAATTGTGTGTTTTAGAGTAGATATACCCATTCTATAGGAAGAAAAATTCTAAATCAGCTCTAACAGTAATATCTTGTAAACCTTTCATGCTCTAAAGAGTTGATTGTTTTCTAAATAATTTTAAAGATATTTTTGCTATGTTTACATATTTCACTGAATGTACATTCTACCTACTAGGGTCTGTCTGTTTCATTGTTTGGAAATTATTTGGTACTCCACTTGGGCAATTATATTCCTCTTAAGGACATGAAAGATAAAGCACTGTAACAGGAGTAGCACAGTAACAGCATTCCTCTTGGTGTTGAGCAGCTGCTATAGTCCATACCAGGGGTGTCTGTGTTTAAAAGCTGAGTGGAAAGAAGAAGATAAAAAATACAGTAATTTTAATTGCTGCACTTGTGTGCCTGTGTGTGGTTAGTGAAAACTTGGGAGAGTTTTTTGCAGTTCCTAGGGTATTTGGTTAGGCTTTGTATACAAAAACTGAAGAAAGTTCACAATACAAAATGGTCTGAAAAGCAGAGGAGAGGGAGATGCTTTTTAGGATGGACACTAGTATGTAACTGACTGGTGGAGAAGATGAAAAATCTGACCAGCCCAGCTGCTCATCTGAAAATTAAAATTGTTTCTGGGATTTTTTTTTATTACACAGAAGCTTGTGTTTCTTGTAGATATCTTGTAAGTTTCTGAATAGCACACAAAAGGGAAAAGTGTGTATCTTCAATATGCCTTAGGAGAACAACTTGCAGAAATAAAGTTTTGTAGGTAATAAATATGTCAGTCACATTTAGCCTGCAAACAGATCTTGCTCCTGTATTGTTATTCTTCACTTTTTCTTACCAAGCTCTGAGTTCTAAATCATTGTGAACAGCATGTTGTTTTTGATTTGGGAATATGTGCATACGCTCCACAGTGAGCATAGCCCCTCTCTCTGATTATTTCTGTGGCATATAGGAACTGGGTTTCAATCTGTAGTCTTTTACAGCATGGTGCTCTTATATAGCAACTTGGCCAAGTTTGTGTCATTTTATTGTATTGTATTCCAGTAGAGACATTCAGAAATTTTGACTCCAACCTGAGAAAATCACATTATTTAGGGTGACTTTTTGACCGATTCTAACAGTTAATTCATGTCTTTAAGATCATTCTCAGCTGTGAAAGTTGCAAATTTGCCTAATGAGAAATTAAAATCTAGCATCTGATATAATCACTTGATTTCAGAAACTGAGGTTATAAAACAAAAAAATCAAAAATATACACTCACATTCCCCCACACCATTCCCCAAACAGCCAGTTAAAAAAAGGTAAAGTTGACTCACAGGATGTTGTGAGTCAACTTTACCTGTGAATGCCAGCCATGATTTTCATGGTTTTTTTGTTTTTCCCTACCACACATCTCAAAATGTTACACTTTACAACCACCCTCAGAGCCATAAGGGAGCTTAAGGATTGTCTGTTTCTTACATCCTTGTCTCTAAACTAAAGAATGAAAAATAAATTCTGTTTCTGACAAAGCATAGGCTTGATGCTTTGTATCATTTTCAGGTATTATAATATATTAATATTAATTCATTATTGGAATATAAAACATTAACATAAAATAAATCATTATCCCATATGGGAAGAGAAGAATTGAAAAACATTTCAAAAGAAAATCAAGAACAAGATAATTCTGGTTTGGTTTTTTTCTATGAAGGAACACTATATTGATCTAATTTTAAGAAAAAGTTTTACAAGCATCAACGTAATTTTACGGATGTTTAAAGGATGAAGAGTTTTTTCTCTTTTTCATACTGTACAAATAAGTCAATACTCACCTTTCGCTCTAAAAGAACTTAATTCAGTAAAGTGATATCTATACAGCAGAGCCTAAGAGCACATCCCACTTCCCAGGTTTCTACCTGTGCTGGGCATGTCTTGAATATCCACAGTAGGATGGTGCTTATGCATATGAGTTACTCCTTTCTGCTGTGGTTTAATCATAAAGAAATAGTTTGCAAAGGATGAGACTGGAACTGTTATGTACAGTGGCCATGTCTACAATACTGATTAAATACAGGATTAGAAACCACATCACGTGGTTCAGGACTGTTGGTGTCCATGTTACTGAAACCTTTTGTTAGCAGATGTGTCTTGGAGAGGCATTTGGGGGAAAAAAAAAAAAAAAGAGCAATCCAACAATCCAGTGGTGTGGATGAACAAGGATTTATGTCTCAGGTTCACCCCCCAGCTTGCTTTTATTTAATAGTGCACATGTACCTCTCTGCCTGCTCTGAATGGTCAGTGAAGCTGAGATGGGTCACATCAAGCATCAGCAAATACAGCCAAAGCTGAAGATGTGACCAACACAGAAGAAATAACATTTGAGTTCAAAGTTCTGAGTGTAAACAGCAGAAACATAATTGGTTTGGACCTCAGCATGTACAAAGAGAACACACAGTTTCTATATTTTGTATTGTGTTCCCATCTGAAAGTCCTGGCTTAGAGTTATGGCCTGAATGAGGAGCCACTGGCCTGCACCCTGAATGCAGTGGGTAGGGGCAGTGCGATAAGCATGCGGAAAGGAAAGGACATCTGAGGTGAGAGCTTGGCCTCTTCCAGCATTCTTAGCTTCTCTTATCTTTAGGCACACTTGGGATCTGAGTTGTCAAGAAACAACAAAAATCATCGTCTCTGAAGAAATCAGGCTAAAGTTGAACCACTTCTGCATCTGCTTAAAATACACTGAATTTTCAAACCTCTGCAAAATTCAACTGAAAAAGTTCTTTTCCTGTGTGTGGCTACATGGCTTGTTGAATTCATTTTTTTAACAGTTTTGATGAGTCTGAATATTGTGTTTGCAAGTCTGATCTATCAAATCTTTCTGTCTGACCTTGTTCTATGTAATTGGGGGTGTAATAGGCAGATGTTTTGGGAAATTGCAGCTTTGCTCAGCTGGCAGGCAGATTCCAATCAGATTTTGTTCATCATGCGTCTGAGTGTTGCTTAGCTCTTGTCCCTCTTTCCTTTGTGCTTGTGACCGCTTAAAATATAAAAATGGTAAGGCAAGCTCTCTGGAAAAGGGAATCAAGACATCTATTCATGGGCAAGTAGAGATGTACGATGCAAAGATGGCACCAGCATACTCCTTACCATTGCTCCTTTGCCCTGAGCAAAACGAGAGCATCTTGTAAGTGTAGGGAAAAGCTGCTTCAAATTATGTGTTAAATTATGCTCTAAATTACACACATTTGTTAGATGTTGCTGAAGGCTTATTCTGCCTCTTTGTCCAAGATACTATCTTAGCACAGGTCAGCCAGACCTAGAGTCTGCTTTTGTAAAGGGAGCTCAACTCAGTATAATCTCCTGAGTACTGAGTCAGCTAAATAGTTAATCCAAATGGTCTTCTGAGTTTTTAGAAGGTTTTTGTGTGATTTTTTTTTTGTTTGTTTTGTTTCTCTTTTTAGTTTTGTTTTTGGTTTTTTGTGGGGTTTGTTTGTTTTTAAATAAATATAGCTAATATAATTTGCTTCTTTTGCGCTTGGAGATCATAGGCACTTTTCTTGCTTGATCCATCAAGTTTTATTTTGAAGAACAGAGCAGTAGTATGAAATCTGAACTCAGTATAAGTCAATGCAGTTAATTTTATGAGGCACTTAAAGGATGTAGTTACATTGCATGTAATCCCTAAGCATCTGTGACTTTCAGTACTTCTGTGTAAAATATTTCTGGGCCTAAATTTAGTCATTACTTCCCATAATAAGGTATTTTGAATTTACAGATGAGGTAAAGCCAGAACTTTTAGATCATAGGTTATGCAATGGTAATTACTTTCCTAAGAGTCTCTCCCTTAGGAATCAGTGGGATTCCTCCAGGCTAGGATGTCTGCTATCAGCTTGAGTCATCACTGCAGTAGGTCCTTGCAGCCCTTCAGCAGCAGCTCTGGACTGGCTAAGGCAGCCAGTGTTATTTTTGTGCTTCCTGCCTGCAAAACAAGGATTATTTACTTGTGGGCAGTTAAACAGTAAAAGGCACAGGAATACCTTACAAGCCAGTATCACAAGAAGAATTTTTTCTTACACTGCAGTTCTGAAAGAAAAGATACTATTCTTAAATACTTATAAAGATCACTAAGCATTGTTGGAACAAATTTTTTATCCTTTTCATTGCTGAGCTTTCAAATTAAAATGTTTTCTCTGAGACACAAATATAATCTCCTTTGTAATTTAAAGTCCTGGTGATATCGTTAGGCCCAATAACAGCAGTGATTTCTTTAGGGAGAGTTTAATCAGTTTGTTGTGACACGGTACCAGGAACTCAATTGTGATTGATCACTACTGCTCAAAAACTGGCCAGAAGTGAGTCTGAGCAAATCATTTAAACAGTGCCTCAGAGCTGCAGAACCTCAAACAATGAGAGGCCTCTTGAAGCTGGCAGAAATATTAGCAGGTTTCAGGAATGGAAGGGTTTCCAGTGGCTCTGTAAATACTGCCTTCAGCATGGCCAGGGGAACTTCTGTTATCCCTTTACTCTGTGCATTGGTTCTCAAAATTGCATGAAAAGTAAAGCAGATCATTTTCTGAGGCCACCTTACTATAGTCCAGTGTCAGCGGATTTTCAGGAAATTTGAATAATATTGTTTTAATGAAAAATAATTCTGTAGTTCTGCTGGTCTTTATCAGTAGGGTTTTTTTCTCTTTTCATAGATTCAGATAATCCAAGAGATCTTTATGCACATTAATGGTTAACTAACATGTATCCTGACCATAAAATTTCTTCTTATTCATAAAATACTTAAATCAGTACTTCATGGCTGATCAAGAGATTGCTCTTTAAAATAACACTGAATCCAAGGCAAGTCATCAAGGTAAATTATTCCTAGGTGAATTATTTTAGTGGCTATTTGCCTTTGTTGTGGATACATAGTAGATCCCACTTTCAGTCACTAGATCTTGTTACACTTCTACATCATACCTTTACTGACTGAAATCTTCTTTGATGATTTGATGAACAAGCAATAGGACAAGAGGAAGCAGCCTCAAGTAGTGCCAGGGGAAAAAATTCTTCATTGAAAGGGTTATCAAACATTGGAGCAGGCTCTTCAGGGAAGTGGTTGAGTCACCATCCCTGCAGCTATTTAAAAGACTGGATGGAGCACTTGGAGGAATGGTTTAGTAAAAGATTTGGCAGTGCTAGGTTAACAGTTGGACTTGATGATCCTAAAGGGTGCTTTACAACCTACATGATTCTGATGTTTCTCATAACAACAAGATCCCTGAAGGATTTTTCTCTGGTTGCTAGCAGATACTAATCTCTGTGCCACCATACTTTAACCAGTACCATTACCAGTGCCGTAAAATGGTTTGCTGCGGGCTCCTTCTTTCGAGATGATCCAAAATCATTATACCGTAAAATATCCTAAAATGAACAGAATCATAACATCAACATTTGCCCTATGCCTTTTAGAATCTGTTTGTGTCTCAATAGATTGTCTGCACTATTACAGTAATGTCGCAGTTCTGCTGACAGTGATCAAATCTGCTTTTTTGTCTCTTTATGGTAACTTAACCAAATCAAACTCCTTTAATAACTGCTTAAAAAAAGTTTTTATGACCCTGTCTAAGCCCTAACTTTCACTTTTAACTTCTTTTTTTTCTTTGTAATTTGGACATTAGAATCACACATAATCTAGTAATAGCTTTACTAGTGCTGTAGATCAGCTTTCTATTTCTACTCAATATTTCTTTATTTATGCATACAAGGATCACAGCTGCTTATCCAAATGTCGTATTAAAGTAAGAGCTCATCACCATGAGCTACTTAGTTTCCCCAAATACCTGTTTCCTAAGTAATTTATTTCTAAAATACTGTCCTTTATGATATATATTTTTTGTCTTGAAATGGTAAAATGGAAAAACAGGAACAGATAAGGGGTAAGAAAAACAACTCTGAAAAGAAGAAATATTGAAAAATTTTAAAGACCAGTTACAAAAATAAAGAGAGGTGGGAAGATTTTTCACGTGACTTTCTTGGTCACCTTTCTAAAAGTCAGAGGTAAGAAACTGTATGCCAGCAATTCCTTCCCAAATGATTCAAATGTTTGCAAGGCTTAAAGACTTCAGGAGTTGGATGCCCACAATATTTTATTTCATTTTCTGTGAAATAAATATTTAGGTCCCTCTACCAATTTAATCTTCTCCTAGGTTGTTAATTTTACATAATGCAATTTGAGTTTTACATATTTAAACCAGATAATTTTGTATATATTATAAAAATTTGCACATCTTGTCAAACATTATGACTCTTCTATAATGAAATACTCTCACTGTATTTCAACCAGGCCTAGGTGAAAAAGAGCAGCTTCCTAATTCCCCACTGGAAGCACTTATTCAAGAAGATAACAAAGAACAAGCAAAAGTTGTAAGACAGGAGAACTGCTGACAGCAGATGAAGAGCTGAAAACAGGATGAGGATGAAAGAACATTCTGGTAACCTATCAGCACTTTTGTTGATTTACATTTAGGTTTGAAATAACAGATCATAATCATATTAAAAAAACCAACAGGCATCTATGAGAGCATGCCAGGGACATGCTCAAGATGTTATTACTAAAGTAACAATATTGCAACTAAATTGGGATGTAATGATAAAAAATGCTCCAGACAACCCTGCAGAGATACAGGGGAAAAGAGAGAGAAGCAGGAAAGAAAAAGATAATAGCCAAATTTTTCAGAATAGTTAAATTTAGATGAGGGGAAAAGTACAGCAGAGTTATATTGGTCTAGGAGAAGGACAGGAAGATATTAATACTGAAGACATCTATTTTTCATTAGACAAATCCAATCCTTTTATTTCTCCTGTTAAAATTGGACTCTATTCACAGATTACTTTGGCATCTTGCTGTCCATTTATTTCCTTGATATTCAAAATTACATTTTTTGGAAGCTATTGGCATGACTTTTGTGCTTCCTGACTGAATTAAGTAATACATTTGGTGTGGTTTTGTTTAATGAAAGAATGTAGAATTTTCCCTTTTATAATTTGACTGGCAAATCTCTCTCTTGAGAATGCTTATTTGTAAATACCCCACTGCTCCTATATTTGATATACCCTTTTCCACGTTTTGAAGTGGTGGCTAAGAAGACAGGGAGAAAGAGAAGAGATGAGAATGTAGGTGAGTTTATAAACAATGAACATACGTTTGGTAGTTAACAAAAATATTAAAAACAGGAGTGTGTATTAAAGTCTATGTCACAATCCAGTCTATGTCATAATTCAAATGAGTAACTACAAAAGTGTTTTCTATTATGAACAAGACCCAGAGTTCCACTGAAGCAGTTTTTGGGGTTTTTTTTTGTGACTTCACAGAGATAATGAGGTACCTTATATTCTCAGTTTGTTAAAAATAAAGACAATCATTTTCTTGTGCAGCTAGATGTGATGTGACACACATGGTTTCAACACACTTTGGGCCTCCATATGAAAGGAGATAAGTAAATCATATTCATTGGTGTAATAACTATTAAATTACTTGAACTGAGATTGTCAGCTTTTCAAGAATTTCATTTTTAAGTTATGCATTTCCTGAACAAAACAAAATAGCTGAGCAAGTGGCTGGTGTGGAAGAGACATATGACAGAATATGTCTTAATAAAATCTTGCAAAAAAACAGAGAAAATGGATTAGAAATAAATAAAAAATTTTCTTTATTCCTTCTGGAAGTGGTTTGAACTGTGGGAACAAAGAGGTCTCAAGGAACAGATCCAAAAAAAAGCCATTGTCAGAAGAATGGGAAGATTAGACAGTGATCACCTTAAAATATATAGAAAGAGAGTAAAAGAGAGATAGAGACAGAAAGAAAGAAAGAATAGGGAAAATTAGTCATGTTCCTAAGGAAATTCGTGTATTAAGCAATTAAAAAAAGTATTGACAGTAGCGAGTAGAACTCTGAAGCTAAGTCTGGCAAAGGGGAAGCAGAAAATATAGGCTCTTGGCAAAGAAGAGAAAAGGAAACTGACCCTGTTGTCTGAGAACAGGCTGGCAGAGAAAGACAAATCCATTATATCCGTGGGCAATGCCGGATGCCTGAAGGGACAGATATGGATTTCAAAGGACGAAAGACATGGATAGATGTAAATAGAGGATATGAGCCCTAGAGTAAGGTATGGAGGTTAAAGAAATGGGTACACAGTAGGAAAGTTTGTGAGTAGCTAGGTAAGAAGTGGTTTGAGATGGTGCTGAAAGAGATTATAATCTTTTGGAAAAAAAAAATTAACCGCTATAAGGAGAACGGTACAAAATCTGGTAAGAAGTAACCAGAGAAACTTCTCTGATTTTTCTGGTAAGAGAAACCAGAGAAATGAAAATCTTTTTCTGAAAATCAGAAAAAGAAATGAAAGCTAGGTGAAAGCCAGGAAAGCTGGAGAATCCTCAAATCTTGTTATCTGGTGTTAGGTAACAAAATAGTTGTATGGCTTAAAAATAGAAAGAAACTCAAAGAAACTAAAGAAGATGTACAACACAGAATTCTAAATAGTTTGGTTAAAAAAAGGCATGCCAGTCTAGTGGAGGGAGGGAATCTTCAAGTTACGTTCATTGCTGAAAAAGGCAAGAATAGGAAATACAGTGAAGCATTCAATACATTTTCACCAATCTGTTTTATAATCTATTATAGAAATTGCAAAATGCCAGTTGTGTGGTTCCCAGAAGACGCTCTCATATGCTTTTGAGCTCATCCAACTCTGTTTATTCAATATCTATTCTATGTAAGAAAATAACTTGTTATTATCCAAAGGTAACTTTCTGAAGTTACCTTTCTGTTAATAGTACTTTAATATATGAGCCAGAGCACGTTATTTATATCTTCTATGAACACAGGAAAAACAATTGTCTTATGCATACTGTGACTTGGAAGATGTCCAAAATTAGCTGGACTGAGGGTATGAAAGTACCAGAATGATTCATCATTTTCAAAGTGAGATTGAGCTTTTGTTATGTCATTCTTGTGCCAAGCATTGAAGCATTTTCCCACTGCAAAATTAAATGCGTCTTTGCAACTGGGATGAAGTGATTTCTAAGAAGCTTAGCTCTTAAGTGCTGCATTTTCAGATTTGAGGAAATATGGGGAACTTTGAAGTGACTTAAACATTTCTTAAAGAAATCTGTGTAACGACAATTGCTGCCTTTCTGCTATTATGTAATCATTCAGCCAGTTCCATCCATGACAGGAGAGATGCAGCACATGTAAAATACACACCATCAGTACCCACTGGAGATCCATGTTGTACGACAGTAGATGTTTGAGGCTACACACTTAAAATAGTACCCAGAGAACTTCATCTGGAAAGATGAACTGAAGCTCCTTTAAACAATCAGTGATGTCTGGAGAGCTGAAGACCTGACCAAATCTGAGTGTCTATGTTCAGGTGGTCTAAGGAGGTCAGCAGTCTGCATTAACAGCAATCACTAGATCTTCACTGTCTGTAGTAGAAGTTTAAATGCTATGGCTGGTACGCAGACACCTGTATTGAGACACCCAGAGAATCTAAAATCTGCAGAAGAATTTGCAGAGTGTTTGTACCAAATCATGGTATACCCTTTGAGATATTCCAGTGTGTCCCAGCTATGCTTTAGTAGCCATTTTAGAAAGTGGCCTATGAGCATCTCTGATAGGCCCTATTTTTCATTTCTGTTCATTTTAGGGTAAACTTATTTAAAAGTCTTAGCTTAGATCAGTAATGCGCTTTTGGAATGTGCCTTCTGGTTGTTCTCATCTTCTGTATTTGGGTTTGTATTATGAAACTGTCCTAGATTACATAAAACCTGTTTTCTTTTGCATTAAATTTAACCAGAATATAATTTCACTAAATGTATTTGAAGCTTTGTAGCCACAAATGTGAATTTTATCTCCAGACCAGATTATAGAACTCTGAAATGTGTGCTCACCACCCCTATTTCACTCTATAAAGATTTGCCTGTATAAATTAGGACTGTACCTTGTGCTGCATCAAAAGAAGCATCACCAGCAGGTCAAGGGAAATGATTCTTCCCCTCTTCTCCACCCTCATGAGACCCCACCTGGAGTACTGCCTCCAGCTCTGCAGCTCCAGCACAAGAAAGGCAAGAACCTGTTGGAGAGGGTCCAGAGGAGACCATGAAAGTGCCTGAAACGTTGTCACAGGGATGTAGACATGGTATCAAGTATTTCTGCTCCTCTCAGTAGGATCAACTAGAGGCTTATGATGGGAAGATTTATTATAAGAAATCTAAAGTGGCATTTAGGTCTCTTTCTGTATGAGAGAATTTAGCCTTCCCCTGACATCTTCCTTGTTTACACTATTTTTTGAGTCTATATATGTTGGTCAGACAACTCTGAGCATGGTAGGACCTCTGCATACAACTTTGTGAAAAATTTTTTGTGATGCAACTAATCTATATAATGGTTTATGAGCAGGATTAGGCATTAACTGTTCATGTCTCTTTGATTTTTCTCTCCATCCTTCGTTTCCTCTGTTTCCTCTGTAGTAATTATCAATTATTTAGTTATCAGTTCCTTCTCTTCAGCTCATCACACTGTGTTGTTGTGGAGACACCCAAGTGACAATGTATATTTCCTCTGTATTTATATATTTCCTCTGTATATTTCCTTCTACTGGCTGTTATTCCTCTGTCCCTCTCTAAATCATGCATTTCTATTGCAGAAACAAAGACTACAGAGCAATTTTCAGCATAAAGAGACTTTCAACAAAGACCCATGTTTACCATTTTCTTAACATAAATTGATTGCATTACTAAGATTAAAACTTAAAGTGCAATTTTTGCCAACTTATAAAGCACAAGTTGTCTTTGTTGGAGATAATTTCTGTTGCTGCTACTTCCTACCAGTGTCTTTATTTATCTTGAGAAACTAAGCAGTGGGAATCTACTACTAGAGAAAAGGAAAAGAAGTTTTCATATTGCAGCTTTTCTCTTCTGTAAGCTTCCTATTTTTCAAGGAATAGTGTGCTGATAGCCTTGCTGAGAACTGTAGTAGCAATTAAAAGCCAAACATATGCTAGTGCTGTGTGATACACATCGTTTATGCTACCTGAGTGTTTTTGCACTTCACAGACTCACTGTGTCTTCAAGCATTTAGTTCCTGATTCAGCAAAATAATTATTCATATCAAGTGTGTAGCACAAAATTAAGTGTATTGACTTTACTAAGACTACTGCATAATAAGGGAAATGGGTATTGGTCTGGACTCTTGATTCAACAGGCTGAACATATGTGTTGCCATATATTTGTAGGACCTTAAACAATTTAAACTGAAACTGCTTGTAAAGCAAATGTGAATATTTCAATGACTTCACAGCAGGTTTCACTTTAAGAAACAGAAACTCTTCACTACTGCTAAAAACAGTGTGGTAGTGTTCTCTTTTTTTTTTTCTCCATTAATCTTTAGTACAAAATTACTTGTGGTAGCAGGTTATTGAGAAGAAAATGCAGGTGAACCCAGGATGGGAAAAAATGATGTTGTCTGACTCCAATTCAGAAGGCTGAATGATTTCTTTATTCTATCTATATTATAATACATTAATATACTATATAAAGAGAGATACTAAAACTACATCCTACATTTCTAACTACCATATCTAACTACCAACTCTAACTTCACTCTTGACTCTCTCCCCCGAGAAAGTCCAGACAGGTGAATGTGATTGGCCATCAGGGCCTAACAATCCTCACCAGTATCCAATCAACCAATGACTCCAGGTCAGCAATCTCCAAATGCATTCCACATGGAAAAATAAGGGACAGAAATAGAAATTTTCTCTTTCTTCTCTTCTGTCTCTCTCTATAATAAAATCCTGAGAGAGAGAAATATGTGCTTGCCACAGCAGGTGGGCACCTACGTTGCAGGCTCTCTTCGGCTTGAATTTTTCCTACTTCACATCTCCCTGGACAGCACTTTCATTACAAGATTATTAAAAGAGTGGGATTCTTAAACCTGCACAGGAAAAGTCAGATTCAAAATGTTAATGCCTACATCTTACTCAGAAATGCAGCTGATTTATGGCTAAGTTCTCATCAGGAATGATGATTTTAGAAATGCAGCCAAGTCTCATATCACAGACTTTGTGGTTCCACTCAAAAATTGTGAGCGATATTCATTTCCAACCCTAAAGCAGCACTGTGAGGACAACTGTATTAAAATGGGTTATTCATAGATCCCATCATAGCTGAAGGTATAAATGTCTTAAAAAAAAATGTGTATTTGAGTGCTAATATAAATGTAAACTTTAATGCTAATTAAGTGACTGTAAATGTATCAGATCCAAAGATAGTATCTTACCTCCAGTTTATGTTTCGACTGTCCAGAACAGCAGAAAATATAATGAAATCAAGGTATGAGGTCTGTAGAGCCACGATATGGTACTTTTATGCCACTGATTTACAGGGGAAGAATAGCAGATTAAAGGAAAATGTCATTCAGATTCTGGAGAAAAAAAATGGTTTGTTTACAGCTTTTTTTTTAATACCACTATTTCTCATTGAATGCTTAGTTTGAAACCTGAAAGGATGATTCACTGCAGAATTCCTTAGTTTTTGTGATAATACAGTTTATTGATATCACTGGGAAAAGACTTTGATCTTGATCACTGAAAATGTTATCTATATACTTCATGTCACTGTGAAGCTGAGCATCTTATTGGTTAAGGTAGGTTTGCTGTAGGTACTTTTTGGGCTCTGTGTCTAAGGTGGGGGAAAAGCTGCTCAAAGAAGAAATATTAATAAATAGATTTGTAAACTGCAATGGTGAAGAGTCAGTGAAGTACACTGGGCCCCTGGACCTTGGTTCTGTCCTTTTGACTGTCCTTGAGCAGTTTTCCCATGTGCAAAACAAAGGGAATATCCCCCCAGTTGCTGTGCAAAGCACTTTCCAGAGAATAGAAGAAAAATTATGTAAAATGTAGACATTATCAATTACCCAGTCTCCTTACCCTTAGCCACATGACAGTCATAGATCATGAAAACTTTTCGACAAGCAGCTCTGTGGTCAGAATTGTACTTTGCTTATTAATATGCATGCCTCTGCCAAACTTCTCTCATTTGCATTATATAAACTGTTTCTCACAGCTTATTTCCCCTTATTCAAACAAACAATGACCTTTGTAACAATGAAATATATTAGTAGGGGAAAAGTTATTTTATGACAGAAAGGACCAATTTTTTAGCAAATGTGTGACCAATGTTTTTTCTCCCTTAATTCCTCATGCATAGGTTATGCTGTTTCCATTCTCAGCAATATTTTTCTGCTCTTTAAAAAGATGACAAAATTAGGTCTTTGTATGTGTATTTCAAACTTTTCAGGCTGTATAGTAACATATGAAACAGTGGATTTTATGTAGATGGGCTTAGCAACATTTCCATACTGATTTAAACTTTGAGAAAGAAGTGCATTTGTTTGTGTCTGTCTCAAACCATTTGTATTGGGAATAACAGTTCATGATTAATGTCCAGGAGGAGCATTGCTCCTTTTGTAGCCAGATAAACAAATGCAAAGTGAGTGTTAAAAAAAATCCTTTCTTGTTTGCTTTCATAAACATGGTAATGAATTAGAAATTCAGGTCCAAGCCTATGAAAAATATTTTTCTTGAACTTTTGAATCTTTATATTTTTATAGAGGTGATATGATTTGATGTTTAACTGATGAAATAGGTGGATATCCCTCAATTCCGTTCCAGTAAAAAACTTTGCCAATTTTTTTTGCCAATCGAAAGACACTTAAGTTCTATATTAGAAGAAACAAACCTTTTCCCAGTAAAGAAATAGCTGAACACTCATCTCTTCATAAAATAACTTATTATTGGTATTTTTTTGTAAGTATATCTTCTGTTTTTTAATTTTTTTCCCAAGGAGAAACCCCATGCCTGGAAAAAAACAATTCCAACCTAACTAACTGAATTTGAGTTTGGCATTTTAGTGTGAGGATCTGAAGCCCTTGCAGCTTTCCAGGAAGCTCAAAGTTAATTTTTCCCTTCTTAGGTTAATATTTTTATTACTGCAACTGCATTTAAATATACACATTATTTGATTATATGACTGGTTTTTTGGACTATGAGAATGTGTGACTGACATTATTGATTGAGGTTTGTCATAATGCAGTTGTGCATTGTGTCGATCCACAATCACAAATCACCTGTCACTGATGACCTGAATTTTTTTCTAAAGGATGTTGCAAATAAGGTGAAAACCATTTGTCATAAGCTTTTGATCCAGCTAAGCTTTCCTGAGAGTAAGTGCAGAAGTAAATTATTTGGAATATGCCCATGGATAATTTTTTAGGCAGCAATTTCAATGCATTCATAGCTTTAATATAAATTTAAAATGAATTTTGGTAAACATATTGAGGTTATGTGAAAATTAATGCATTTTTAGAAGATAATTCTGCTTTCCTGAATAGATCATCATTTGTTGGGAAGTAAAGAAGAAATTGGTATTGCATTTTTCTCCTTGCTTTTCTCAAGTACCACATATTCTAACAAATTATAACAATGTAGCATGAAAGCACATGGTGGGACCTTGTGACTAGACCAGATACTTCCTCATTCATATGGAGGAAAACATAAAAGAAAGCTGGAGAAAATACTTCCAAGCATCTCACTAATTCTTCTTCTGAAATTTTGCTATTGGCAAATTTATAATTTTCCCAAAGTAAGCATCTGTGAAAATCAGCATAAATGGATGCTCATTAAATGGCCAAATAAAGTTCGGCAGCTCTAAATTATTGAGTAGTGTAATAATATATTACCGTCTAAATATAAATGTCTTTTAATTAGAGATTGACCCTGTTTTGAGCTGGAATTTGGACAATTTCACTACCAGAGTCCCCTTCTAACTTGAATTAATCTACTGAAAATTTAAAAAAAAGACCTAAAATATAGCACCTTGAAAAGATTGATTTTTGGTTTTTGCCTTTTTTTTTTTTTCCCCCAATGTGCAACTAACTAATAGTTTTTTTAGCTATGGAACCTAAATGAGGCTTGACAAGTGGTAAGACAATTGGTCCTTTAACAGAAGCAACAGCCACAATACTTTCTTCAGTTCTATATCCATTTAAGATAATAGGTCTTCTTTAATCTTGCTTCTGTTTTCACTAGCAACAGGTGTGTTTTTAACATGAGTAGCTGCCACTACTGCTGCACATGTGTGAAATCCTTTAAAAAATAAAACCCAATATATTTTGCAAGTTTGATATAATAATTGTTGTTGTAGCTTTTCCTCAAAAGCTTTTTACTGAGGCAACTTATGTGTGTTCCAGCCTGGTATTTGCAGGCAGATCTCTTGCAAAATGTGGAAGATTAACATATTTTCTAATTGGAGTGAATTAACTGATAGGGCTGACATAAAAGTGCCCTAAAAGGGGTTACATCTATTTAGCTGAATCTGTTTCCAAAGTACTTCAAGCTGTGGGATTTAACTGGCATGAATTTTTTAAATTAAACGATGGTATATGTCCCATTATAGACATTCTCAAAGACATTTTATGAATATATTAAACTGATACGTAATCAGCTTAGGCTACACTGAAAAAAAACTGATTTCAGTGAAAATTGCTCACTTCCTGCAATTCATTAAATAAATAAATAATGAGGAAAAAATGAGGAAATGTTGCTGTATACTTCATAGATAATAAAAAACTAGAAATGTAACTAAAAGTTTCCTGGCAATTACCTCTAATAGAGACGGTCTATACAAAGCCTATGCTAAAATATGATGCAAAAAAAGGCAGCTCTAATTTTTTCAGTGTTTGTAAACTATGATAGCAATAGTAAATAGGAAATAGGAAAATAATCCTAGGACCTCACAATGAAATGAGAACACTATGTGTTCATGGTAAATGAACACTATACACATATAGGCTTTTGTACTTAACTTCAGAATTGAATTATTAGATTCTGTGGTGGTTTGACCCTGGCAGGATGCCAGGTGTCCACTAAAGCTGCTTTATCACTCTCATTCGCAACTGGACAGGGAAGAGAAAATATTGCAAAAGGCTTATGATTTGAAAGAAGGGCAGGGAGAGATCACTCTGCAATTGCCATCATGGGCAATCCAGATTTGATTTAGGGAAATTAATTGAATTTATTACCAATCAAAATCAAGAGTAGGATAATGAGAAGTAGAACAATCTTAAAAAAAACCTTTCCCCTACCCCTTCCTCCTTCCCGAGTTTAACTTTATTGTCAGTTCTCTCCCTCCTCCCTCCCAGCTGCTCAGGGAGACAGGGAATGAGGTTACAGTCTGTTCATCACATGCTGTTTCTGACACTGCTTCCTCCTCAGGGAGAAGTGTCCTTCCCCTGCTCCAGCATGGGCTCCCTCCTATGGGAGATCATCATCCTTGAACTTCTCCAACATGAGTCCTTCCCATGAGCTACAGTTCATCATGACCTGCTTCAGCATGGGTCCTTTTCTGTGGAGTGCAATCCTTCAGGAGAAGGCTGCTTCAATGAGCTCCTGTTACTTCCATAAATATGTTATCTCTGAGGCATCACTACCATCACTGATTGGCTTGGCCTTGGCCAGTGGTGAATCTATCTTGTAGTCAGCTGCCATGGGCTCTCTTGGATGCTGGGGAATCTTCTGGCAGCTTCTCAGAGAACCTACCTCTGTAGCCCCCTCACTACCAAAACCTGGCCACATAAACCCAATGAAGATTCAGAGAACTCAGATTCAAGGCACAACTTCAAAAAGAAAAGTAATGACTACAGAGTTCCAAATAAACATGTTCCATACTTCTCCTCAATTGTTTAGTAAATCAAATATGGTTCTGAAAAATGGGAAATGCTGTAACACTGTGTGCGTCGAGGAACACAAACCCAAGATCAAATGTCCATCCTGTGCAAGAACTGAAAGCTAAATGTAGCTTGCAGGTGTAGCACAGACCCTAATACAGGCTCTGTGGATATTTTAAACACAAGGGGTCTTATTTTAGTTCTTAATGAACTTAAGACCAACTTTCCATCCAATGACACTTTGAGACCAGCATAATAGCAAGCTTTACTGGAAAGAAGTTTGTTTCAATAAAAGTATTCAGCACCAAAGTCATCTAATAAGGTGACTAATTGCATAAAGAATAATCAGATGGAATAGTGTCCCAGAAAAACCCTAACATTCCAGATAAACAATATTGTATATATATAGCCTCAGTTTTAGTTTCCTCAAAATGTTACTCTCCCCCTTACTACTCAGTGTCTTTGAGGAAGACAAAATTGTTTTTCTACTTTCTGACATGATCCACAGCTGAATAAAAGGCATGACTTGTAAATGAAAAGCTTCAGTCCTCTTTGCTAACTCCAGATTCACAGCAAGGAGTTTTAAATTTTTTTTCCTGATTACCTGTTTATCCAGTGGTAATCAGTCTCCTCAGGACCATTTACAGGATTACCTTTGTTGCTCTAATCTCTGTGAATTTTCAAACACTTTAAAAGTGCATGTGATTATTAAATCATGAGGAGGACATAGGGGCTTTGGGGTTTTTTGACAAAGTTGATGAAAGTAGTGAAATGTTCCAGTGATTTCTCTTGATTTTCACTAATATTTCTGCTTCATTTTAGTATAAAGCAAGCATCCTATTTCACATGGCCAATCTGCACTTTGAATGAGCCTAAATATTTGATACTTTTGATCAGACTTTAACACATATCCTTCTTATCTGAAAATACTGTTAAAAACATTATTTGGATTATAAGCAAAGCTTTAATTTGTACAGCCCATGGCTGTCTATTTCATAAATATGCACATCTCTTCCTCAGCAAGACTTTTTAAGCACATTTCATGGCACTTTTCATATGCACTGGATTTGATTTGTTTTAGGGCATAATATAAATTCTTGCTGTGATACAGGAAAAAAAAATCCTTTAAGAATGGCTTAGTTACAAGGCTGCACTCATCCTACAGAACCCTAAGTTTTATTAACAATCCAAATAACTTATTGTTGTTTTTGCACAGAGCTCTCATTTGGTTCCCAGTATTGTATCTACCTTTCTTGAAATATCTTTGAGTCTATGCGTTTGCCCTCAGTTACTGGTGTGAATTCCTTCCGCACATAATGATAGTGCTTCACATTCCGAGCCATGAGCCCGTGCTACCTGCCATGGAATACAAATGTGCACGAGGTGCTAGTTTCATTATCTTAGGGTCAGTAGAATTTCAAGAGCTCCGAAATTACCTCTATCAGTGATGCAAGTGTCAACTTAGTTTTAATAAATCTTTGGAAACAGCCATGAGTTACTTCTAGGACATCTTCCCATTTCCGGAAATACATCATTCAGCTGCCAAACCTGCTATCAGTTTGTAGCAAATAGAATTTCATCCATTAAATGCAAAGTCTCACTTCAGCTTCTGCATGCCATCACTCTCTGATAGCAAAAAGTGTGATTAACCTGGAGTTTAGCTGATATCAAGCCAAAAGTACGCTATTCCACTTTACCTGGAACAACGTCTTGGAAAATTGTATTTTCTGCAGCATATGCATAAGGAATGTCATATTTACCATACTTCTGTTTATTCCACAGCATGAGCTCTCAATGCCATCACGTTGTGTAAGGAGTTACACAACGTTAGTTTCCATTTATTCATTCTTTTGGCTTTTAAAAGCTGAACAAAAGCATCAAATCAAATAATAAAAAAGAAAATCCAGACTCCCATTAAGAGGAGAATCAAAATATAGAAGAACACCTTGTTTGCTGATAATAAACTAATATTGTATTATGTATTCAGGCAAAAATCCAACTGAAGTTAATGGGATAGCCGTGGTATTTTACTCAATGCTGTCTTAAAATAACAAATTCTTTTTATTCCTGGTAGCTACACTTATTAATCCTGACAACAGCTCAAGTGAAAAAAAAATTAATGTACATCTTTTGAAAATGTGAAGCTGGTATGTGAAGTGGTAGAGACAATATAAATAAAATAAAATA
>VXBC01011383.1:0-21587 GCA_013399945.1 Ploceus nigricollis
TGCAGACTTTTTTCTGGGATCATTTGCTGATCAGAGGAATTTGACACAAGGAATTTGTTCCCAGTTCTGGGTGATATCCTGATGACTCCTGGATAACACCAGGCAGTGGGAAAGGGGTTGATTTTTATTTATAAATAATTTTCCCTCTGGTTCACAGAGGTAAAATCCCATCTACTCCCACAGGGCAACTCTTCCTTCTGCTTCCCACCTCCTCAGCCCCATGGAGAGGCTCTGAGTGACACTTCCCTATGGAAAAGCTTCATCCCCCCCACCACTGGGCTGCTCCTCCTGCCTTGTTGGGGCAACAAATGCATCTGACAGGTGGCTCTGCATCCCGAAATCCCATCCTGGCTGCTCCACCTGCTCTGCCCAGCCCTGCAGCAGGTTCCATCCCTGTCTGCAGCCTGAGCCCAGCTCAGGATGGAGAGGGGACAGAGGCAGGGAGGGAGGGGGCAGCTCCCAGAGAGGCCCCTGTGTGCAATTGTGAGGCCGTGTCGGGGTTTTTTTTTCCTGTAAATCTTTGTAATTTCGTGCTTCAGAGCACACCAAAGTGAGGGAGCCAGCGGGGAGTGAATTAAATTCCCCCCTGAGAGGCGGCGCGGTGGGGCCGAGCCGGGCGGGCACCCTGGGCCAGCCAGGCCTTGGGTTTGGGAAGAGAAATTCCAGGAGAAACCTTGTGCAGCACTTTTTGTGTGCTGGAATTCTGTTCCTGAGGCTTTTCCCCCCGCTGTGTTTTCCATCTGTGATTTCCAAAAATCATGCTGCACCGATTTTTGCCAGGCCCTGCCCTGGCTGGGTCTCCTCTGTGAGGTGGTGCTTGCAAACATGGCAGGAATTGCACATGGAGAAGCCAAATCCATGGAAAGCTCTGCTGAAAGACGCTTGGAAAAGCAGCTAAAGCTCAGGGGTTTGCTGTGTGGGGATGTGGGATGCAGCCCAGTGCTCCAGCACCCATCCTGGTGGGAGCCTCGGGCCTGGCACTGAGCTGCCACTGAGTAGATTCCTCCACCTTGGCTTTTAACTGGAATTACTGTTTTCATTTCCGAAAGTAATTAAAATATCAGGCCTTGAGCTGTCATAACTGTCACAGGGTTTTTGTGCTCGCATTACTGATGCACATCTATCCCTGGTAATAAAAGGGAAAATAAAATGCCTGTGGAGAAACATTGGGGCTGAGGCAGCTTTGGGATCAGGACCATGGGATTTTTCCATCAGTGATTCCCAGTGGTGAATTGTGGTGTTTGTCCTCGAGGATCTGAGTTTTGAGTTGTTTGGATAAAGGAAGTTTGGGAGTTATTGGTTGGGGGTGCTCGGTGGCCATGGGGCAGCTCTGGGTGCACAATCCTGGGATGCAACTCTGGTAATTCACCACAGAAATAGGAAATTAGGGTCCATTTACTTACAAAATTCCTCAGGTTTTGATTTTCTTAGGGCTCTCTGGTTCATGTGATGATGACAAACACAGCCAAGGGTGCCCAATGCTCTGTCTGGGGTGTTTGGTTTGGGCCTCCTGCTATGAAATTACAATTATTTTATAAAGTAAGGCTGGGTGTGTTAAACCCTTTGCTCTCAGCCTCCAGCTGGAAATTCCCTCTCCTTTTCCACGTGCCCCTGTGGTGCCTGTCCAGCTGCACAGAGTGGGTCAGGTGGATTTTCCCCCCAGACAAAGATGTAGCACAGCTGGGGCTTCATGTGCACTTCCCGAGAGTTCCCTGTGCAGAGGAGCACAGGGAGGACCTGAAATAGGATCTAAAATGCAGGGAATGACTTTTCATGGATGCTCCATTTGAGGAGGGGCTCTGGGTTAGGGTTTTGTGGGTGCTCCTTGGTTTGGATTGCCAGGTGAGGCGTGTGCTGAGCTGTGAGTGGATTTGGGGGGGCAGGGGGGAAGGAGGGTGGAGATTTTTCAGAAATGTGCCCAAAAAAGCCCAGAAGGAAGGAAAAGAATCCTTGTAAAGCAGAAATAAGGAGCAAACAGGTCTGGGAGCACTGGGTTGTTTTCCTCAGAGTTTTACTCCTTTTCCTGGCTCCCAAGCTCTTTTTCTCAGCTCATGCTCACTCCTCTCTCCTGGTCTCTTCACAGGATTTTCCTTAATTTCCCATTTTCTCCAGCTGCCCACAGTGCTGGGCATGGCTCTCTTGTACCTGTGTTTTTCACAAGTGCATTTTATCCATTTCTGTTGTTTTCTCCCTATTTTTGTGGGATTCCCAGTGAAACACCTCCATCCCTGTAAAAAACTTGAAGAAACTCATCACTTTTTCTAGGCAAACCACCCTAAAAACAACCAGGTTTCGTGGTGGTCACTTGTGTGGGTTGCTGAGCACATCCTGGATCACCATCAAATCCACTCAGACACATTCCTGGATTGATTCAGGCTGGAATCCTGCATTTGGCTTCACCCAAACCTGGCTGGGGACTGGAATTTTCTGCTGCTCCAGTGCCACAATCCAATTAATAAAATTAAATACCCACGGTGGCTTTGGGCACAAGGGACAGCTGCAGGAAGGTGGTGGCAGCTCCGGAATAAATCAGCCAAGGGGGCAGATCTCTGAGTGGCTGTGCCAAGGCTGGGAATTTGGGAATGACCCTTGTGACATGGGAATGCTGGACCTGGTGGGGATTTTTGGAAGAGGACAGGATTGTCCCCGTGGGGGCTGGGGGAGTGGTGGTCTCTACTGGGATGTACTGGTGTGGCAGGAGGGAGCATCGGGGAGCGCCGCCCTCTTCGTGCCTCGAACCCACCCTGTGAGTGAAACCCATGGAGAAGCAGCTGGAGCTGGAGGAGGAGGAGGAAGAGGAGGGAGCCTTCCTCATGCCCACCCCTGTGTCTCTCTTGCAGGCTCTGCAGGTGGCTCGGCAGTTCCTGCTGCAGCAGGCCACGGGGCTCAGCTCCCCCAGCAGCAACGAGGGCAAGCAGCCGGCGGTGCAGGTGAGCCCCGAGTGTCCCCTGTCACCCCCCTCCTGGGAAGGGCTGGGCCACAGCTGTGGGACAGCACAAACCCCTGTCACCTCCATGGCTGGAGCACTCCAGGAGTTAAATCCTCTGGAAACCTCCAGAAGTTTCTTGGGAGGTTTTTTTTTGTGTGTGGGAATGGGGAAGGGTTGGGGAGGGGAGGTCGCTGTGTGTCACTGCTTTTTGGGACAGTGGTGGGACACAGAGGTTCCCAGGGTTGGAGCATCCCAGGATCAATGCTGGGTGCTGTGAGGGTGGCACAGGGCTGGAAAAGGGAGCAATCCTTTGGGCTGGAGCCAGGGCAGGTCCTCCAGGATGGGACAGAGGCCCAGCTGGGATGGAAATTTGTGGCACCGGCAGGAAAATGTGCTTTGGGTTGCCATGTCCTGCTCCTGTAGGGATGGGGAACCTCCCCTTTGCTCCCCTTCTCTGCCAAAGGAAAAGGGCAGAAAATGGGCAGGAGAGGGGTGAAATCTGGAGAGAGGGGGAGGCAGGGAGAAGCAAAGCCCAAGCGATGGGAAGTGACAATTTAAATAGCTGTGCGGAGGGGCTCTCCCTTCAGGCTAATTAAATTTATCGGAGAACAGCAGGTTACCTTATTAGAGCCACGTGGGTTTAATTAACAAAGGAAAGTAATTAGCACAAGCGCTCTCGGAGCTGGAGGTCCTGCCTGTGCCAGGCTGAGCCGGGTGGCAGCAGGAGCTGGGCTGGGATGGGCAATCCCGGGATCCTCTCCTGGCTTGGAGTGCCAGGGCACGGCTGAGCCATCCAGCAGCAAATCCCAGCTCTGCCGGGGGTCAGGAGAGCCCAGAACCCCCCGGGCTGGGAAACAGCAGCTGGGTGGGAGCAGTGGGAATTAGTCAGGGCTCCTACGGCACAAACAGGCGGCTTTTTCCAGCGGTGCCGGCAGGAAGGAAATGCAGTCACTGCATGGAAAATGTCTGCAGAGGACAAAGGCGGCGAGGGTGAAGTCAGATTCCGGTAACCGGCGCCTCGCTCCCCTCCGTGGGTGTGTGTCCCTGCACTCCTCCTCCTCCTCCTCCTCCTCCTCCTGCTGCTTATCCCTCCTTGCTCTCCCTGGTATTCCCGGCTGGATGCAGCCGAACATCCCGTGCTGCTCCCCAGCCTCCCCTCCCTGCCTGCCCATCTGGCCAGCGGCTTTTGCCGGAGCGAACTGGATCTCCTTCCTCTCTCTCTCTCTCCCTCTCTCTCCCCTCCTCCCTTTTTTTCTCTCTCCGTGTTGCAAAAAGGACTTGTGAAAGTTGTAGACGTGAGTCAGAAATAGCTCATAACTCAATCCCTCCCCCCGCGGCCCCGCCGGCAGCTGGAGCGGGATCTGACCGAGGGGAGATAGGGGATTAAGCAGACTCCTTTGAAAGGAAGTTTATCTAAGGCACAGTGGTGTGGATGAGACTGGCCAGGACGGCTGCAAGAGGAGGAGGAGGAGGAAGGCTGGGTCCCAGCACAGCCCTCGTTGGCGTGGAGGCAGCAGGAAGCACAGCAGGATGGGAATGTTTGGGAATTGGGGTGTCCTTGGGGTGCCAGCCTGGGTCTCTGCCTGTGGATGTGCAGCCCCACAAGTTTGGGAATGGATTTCCACATCCATGGGGAGTTTTGTCTCCCCTTGGCTCTGTGCCAGCCAGCTCCTGGCCCCCAGTCCTGGGGGAGTGAGCAGGACGGTCCCAGTGCTGGCAGGGAGAGCAGGAGACCCCCGTGCTTGCCCACCCTATGCACTGTCCTTGTCACCCCGCTGATGGGGATGGGACATTTTTGGGGCACCAAGCCAGCAGGATTAATGACATTCCCAACAGCCTGCGCTTAAAAACAACCAGGGAGCTGCTGGGCTCAGCAGCATCTTGGATTGGGGTTTGTTTTTGGAGTAGGGACCCTCTTCCCACAGATGCCTGGAGGTGTGTGTGGACAGTCTCATGTTGTCACTCCAGTTACAGCTGCAGGAAAGGAAAAAAAACCCCAAAACCCCATCTTTGGGTGTTCTAAAACATTTAAAAATAGGTTTATCTCTTTACAACTTTAAAACTCTTGGAAACTTGATGGGCACTGACAAAATGTTGCTTTTGGGGGCTTTTGGTGTTGCAGGGTGTTGTCATCCGGGGATGGTGGGAGCAGCAGATCCCCCTGGGATCCTGCTGGGATCCAGCAAAGCCAGTGGAAGGAGGTGCTGGAAAAGCAGCACATGGGAATGATGGGGTGCCCTCTTTGGGTGCTCTCAGAGCTGCCTCTGCTGGGATCAAGTGGCTGGAAGGGGAGAGGGGCTGGAGGGCACCCGGGGAAGGGAGGAGAGGAGTTTGGAGCAAACTGCGGGAAATTGCTTTTCTTTTGTCTGCTGCAGCGGGGAGGGCAGCAGAGCGGAAAAGTGTATTTTGTTGATTTGAAACTTGAGTGAAATGGGTAATGAAGACAGATCAATACCAGCCCTTCTGCGTTCCCTCTCTGGGAAAAAAAAAAAAACCAGCAGCAGCCCGTCCGTCTGGGCTCGCACCGAGGTTTTTCCATTTGAACTTGGAGCATCCCTGTCTGTCCCTGCTCCATCCCAAAGCCCCCAGCTCTGCCAGCCCGGTGCCACTGCCACCATCCCACTCTGGGGTTGGTGGTTTGGGTTCACAGAGGAGCAAAGTCACTCTAATCCCTGTAGAATCATCGCTGTGAAAGCTGTGCCAGCACCCCGTGCTCACAGAGGGGATGTAGGGGCCCTGCCCGGGTGGTGCTGGGGGGCTGAGGAGGGGGCTCAGTGCTGTCACCTCTGCTGCCACTGTCCCCAAGCAGCGACTGGAGCCCAGCCAGGTGTGATTGGGGCCTCCCCAGCGGGATGGCTGTGCTAACAGGATGTGCTAATGAGGATGCTCTAACGAGGATACACATTGGGCTGAACACGGGAATTGATTCCTCCTTTTCTTCACAGGAAGCTGAACATCAGGGCCTGGTGTCCCCTCACCTGCTCACCCTGCTGCCACCCCACCCCGGGCACTCAAGCCTTTGGTGCTGGGGCTGTTCAGAGTGTTCCTAAAATTGTTCCTAAAACCACCCACAGCCTCAAACCCCAGCCTGGCACGTGGGGCTGAGCTTCATTTCTCCTCTGACCCTGGGCGGATTTTAGTCTCATCCCAGCCTGGTGAGGTCTAGAGGTGGCACAGCAGCGTTTGGGTGGCCCTGTGCCACCCCTCGGGGTTTATAAACCGTGGCTGAGGTCACCTCTGTGTCAGTGGCATCACTGCCTGGCCCCGGGCACTGGGAGCACTCCCAGACTGTCTGAGCCAGCTGGATCTTGGAGCTCACCCAGGGATGCTGAATGGAGGAGGGGAGGCCAGGATGTGCCAGGAGGGTTGGGGTTGCTCTTGTCCTATGAGAATTGGGTGCTCTGGGGTGGGATTTGCTCATCCCCTGCCCTTAAAACAGCACAGCTTGAAGCTGCTTTAGGTGATTGTTTCCCCCAGTTCTGTTCCCAGTCTCCTCGGTTTGTTTCTGTTGGGTTTGGATTTGAAAAGAGTGGTTAAAATTAGGAAAAACAGCACAAACATGTTTTCTGCTGTTTCTAACTGGGAGTTAAACCCCAAGATTGGATCAGAGCAGGGATATGCAGCCCTGAGCTCTGTGGGAAACCAGGAGCACCCTCTGGAGAGACAGAGGGGTGCTCATCCTGCTGATCCCAGAGCCAGCAGGGATGGGGGGACGGGTTGGGGCTGTGTGGTTGAGGCAGGAGCAGGAGCTGCCCCTTCCCGTAGTGGCGGTGACGTGCAGCCCTTGGGGACACGGTGACTCCTGCGGTGACCTCCCGGCCCGGGTGACGGCGGAGCAGGGATGTTTGGAGGCTGATGGAGGATGTCCCCAGGCCGTGCCAAGCCAGCTGTCCCCGGGGTCAGGAGGGCGCTGGCCCTCTGATGACAGAGAGCCAAGGCCGCCGGGCTGTGGCTTTCCCCGCTCTGCCTTGTGCCTGGGAGTTCAATCCGCTTCCCGTAAAAACAACCCAAAAAAAAATCTAGGAAAAATTTCTCAAGAGCCTCGCTCCCCATCCTGCCTCGTTCCACACAGCCAAGTCCTGCTTCCTTCAGCTGGCTTTGGCTCAGGGAGGGAATATTCCCTGGAATACCTGCCTGCTTTTCCACCCACTGCCTGCCGCTCCCGCCCCGTCCTCTGGCACGGGGATTGCAGCCGGGCCCGCCCGGAGAAGCAGCCCCTGGAGATGCTGCTGGCCGGCCGGAGCAGCGCCGGGTGTTTCTGGGAGGAGCCAGAGCTGTTAGTAAGCAGTTTCTGCGGGGTGGCAGCCGGCCAAGGCGTGAGTCAAACCCTTCCTGACTCGGTGTCTGGCAGATGCCAGCTCGTGACGCGTCGGGCTGGTCCCCAGCCATTGCTGCTGCTGCTCCGGGGCTGCTGCCGGGACCTGCTTCCCGAGGGATGTGCTGGCTGCAAGGACATTTCCCGGCTGCTCCGGTGCCTGGGGGTGGAGGCAGCTGGGTGGCACTCACCCCTCAGCTGGGTGGCACTCACCCCTCACAGCCCCCGTGACGCTCTGGTGTCCAGAGGTGTNCAGCCCCTGTGCTGCTCTGGTGTCCAGAGGTGGTCACAGCTGGGTGGCACTCACCCCTCAGCTGGGTCACACTCACCCCTCACAGCCCCTGTGCTGCTCTGCCTGGCACCCTTCAGCTCTCACTTTGACCACCTGCATCCCAGGTGCTGCATCCCAGTTGCTGCCCAGATCCCACTGTTATCCAGGGATGCCAGGCTGGTCTCATATCCTGCCGTAGGGAATCTTGTCCCTGAGGGCCGTGTCTGTAGGTGAAGGGGTGTTCCAGGGCCACCCCGGGGTGTGACCCTGTGGGGCTTTTGGCCAGGTTGGGATGGACATTTCCAACCCCATTTCCATCCCCGTCTCGTTTTGCCGGAGCTGCAGCTCTCCCTGTCTCCAACAGAGGCAGCTGGCACTGTCACCAGAGCTTGGGACAGAGAGCCCCCAGCACTGGGGCTTGCTGGCCCACACTGGGGTCAAGGCAGTGCTGGAACATTCCCAGCACCGGGGCGTGGGATGAACAGGAGCAAAACCGCCTGTAAGTGGGAATTTCCTCTTTTACTAAAAGTTGCTGCTTTCCCTGGAAACCTTAACTGGGAGACGAACGTTTTCCACGCTGTGGGGAAATTCTTCACGGGAACCAAGGAAGCAGCAGAGCTCAGATGCCCCTCTCAAGTTCACCCCGTTCCCACCTCACCCCCACACGGATCCGCCACCATTTCTCCGTGTCAGCTCCGCATCCGAACGCGGAGGGGAGGAGGGGGTAAGGGAAAAAAAAGCCATTTAATGCAGACAAAGGTTGTATGAAAATATAATTCTGCTTTTGTTAGCAGCCATCAAACTCTAAAAAGCGTCACTTTTGTTTTCTTGTAACATTGTGAAAACCTCGTGTCGGATCGAGAGCTGGGGCCCTCTCGACTAATCGCCTCTCCTTTGTGTTTTTAGATTATAGGGGCAATTAGTGTTGTCAAAACCTCTGGCAATTCTCTTTGCTCTTGACAGGGTGTCAGTCCGCTGGGCGAGAAATGGAAGGTGTTATAACTCTCCGGTAATTAGGATGCCTCCGATTTGAAAATGCCAGCAAACGTGTTCGAGGGGCCGCGGGAGGGGGCGGGGAGCCCGCCCGGGCTGGGGGGGATGTGGAGGAGCAATTAATTAGGGGCTCTCATTCCGAGCACGTTGCTGGCTGATGAATTGGCAGAGGGAAATTAGCGGCGCTCCTGGGCGCGCACCTCGCTCTCCTCGCCAGCTTCCCTCCTGCCCAGATGTTCGCCCGGGGCTTGGCACAGCTGGCTGGCAGCACCTGGGTGCCCAAACAGCAGCTCTTCACTGGGTGCTGGTGCCACGGGGGGCTCGGGGCTCTCTGGTGGGTGCTGGAGCCTTGCAGGGTGCTGGGGCTCATTCCTGAGCTCCAGCCCTTGGGTGGGAAGTCGGAGGAGTTAATCAATGGCTCCGCCACGGAGGTGGTGGAGGGGGAAGCGTTGGTGGCAAACAGAGCTCGCCCCGTGTCCGACGCCTCCCTGCAGCAGAATGCCTGAGTAAATAGATAAGGCTTTGCAATCTCCCTTGAAGGTCAGCTGGACTCCCATCACAGATGGCAGGGACTGCACGGGGCCGCCCTGTGGTGCCATCCCCGCTGGAGTGGCTGGGAGGGGTCCAGGCTGGGCAGGCTGGGCATCACTGGGAGGCCTGGGCGGGGGGGCTGGCAGGAACCAGGCTCCCAGGGGGACTTTGCTGGGTTTCTCTGCTCTTTGAGGTCCTGAGATCCTGGGCTGAGGGGCTGAGGAGCTGTTTAGTTTGGATCAGAACCAGGTCCTTGGCATGCAGCTGGATCCTGGCTCGTGCTCTGCCCCATCCCACATGCCAAGGAGCTGCTGCCTCTTCCTGGGATCCCCTGGAAGAGCTCGTGGCTGCTGGTGGCTCCTGACCCACAATTCTTATTTGCTTTCCCAGGAATATGAGGCATCCAGGAGGGTCATTAAATTACAGTGAGGCCCTAACCCTGCCCAGAGCCTCGGGAAGGGCTTTGGGCTGGTGGGGTCAGTGAAAGGTTGGGACAAAGCAGCTCCTGATGGCTCCATCCAGGCATTGCTCCACCTGGGCAGGACCCAGCAGGGCTGGGATCCATCACTGACACCTTCCCAGGAGCTTTGCCCGGGGTGTGGACCCGTGTTTTGATAACCAAAGGCAGGGGCTGGCAGGTTCCCTCGGCCCTCCCTCCTCTTGGCACAGTAATTACAGGAGTTACTGGTGTCAGCTGGAGGTAAAGCTTTGATGTGTCTGGAGAACCCCGTAACCTCTTCCTCGGTGCTCTGCTCTGCAGAGTTATTTGGTGATCAGTATCTTCCCACTTCCCTGGCGTTTCCCTCCACCCTTCCCATGCTCCCAGCAGGGGAGGGAGCTGTGGTTTGATGCCCACTTCCCCCAGCTAAATTGCATTCAAAGAAGAGCCCTCAGCTTGCTGGGGGAGCTCATGGTTCAGGAAGCTTCATCCTGGTGCCAGCAGCACCATGGGACATCTCCCTGCCATTGCCACGTCCCAGGGGACAGACAGTGGCTTCATCCAGAGGTGTGGGGGACATGGAGGATGCTCTGGGAGAGGCACTGTTGGCGTTTGGGGCGAGTTTCACAGGTCGGGGTTGGGAGTGGTGACGTGTCCTTGCTGTCACAGGTCCCCGTGTCCGTGGCCATGATGTCCCCGCAGATGATCACGCCGCAGCAGATGCAGCAGATCCTGTCCCCGCCCCAGCTCCAGGCCCTCCTGCAGCAGCAGCAGGCAATAATGCTGCAACAGGTAACGCTGCACCGGGGCTGAATCCAGCCAGGCAATTCTCACCAGGGTCTGGGAATGCTGGAGTTTGTTGGAGGGAGAAAAATGGGTCCTTTCCTCCTCCTGCTTTCCACATATTTCCTTTGGGATTCCCAGCACGTCCAGGGATGAAAAGAGCTGCAGGTGCTGACAGTGCTGGTGCTGCCACCCTGAGCCAGGGTCTCAAAACCTGCAGAATTCCTGCACAAGGGCTGATCTGGGGCTGCCCAGCTCCTGGGAAAAGCCGGGGTCGGGGTGGATGCTCTTGGTTTGATGTGCCCCAAGCAGAGCCCCCGTGGCCACTGCTGGGCTTTGGGCAGCTCCAGCTCCAGAGCTGAGGTTTGTTTCTCATGGCCCTGCTCGGCTTTTCCAAAGATTTTAGTCGGATGGGGAGGGAAGAAAAAGGAGGAGAAGTTAAAAAAAGCAGATTTCCACTCTGAAACAAAATAAGTCTGCTTGGGTAAACAGCTCCCGGGGCGGGAAGGAGGGAGAGAGGGAGAAACCCCACAAGCATCCTCCACACCCTTCCTCCTGCCTCCAGTACCTGTTTACTCCAAACAGGCTGATAAGGATTCAAGGTTGGCCCCAGGGAAAGAACAAAGGGTAAACACTACCCTGGGTGGGTCCTTCCACAAGCCTCTTTGGAGCCGGATAAAGAAACACGTTTGACTGCAAATTAAACAACCCAGGCCGGAATAGCTCACATTCTCCACCGGCAGCAAACCAAACATCACACCTCTCACCCCTGACCCAATGTTCCTGCTCCCAGCCCGGCCACTCCGCAGCGCCCTGGCTGGGGCTGGCTCGGGGGTAAACACCCAGCCCCTCCAAACCTGTTCTCCGACACAAACAGCCACTGGCTGCTGGCAGCCCCGAGCTGATAAAGGCTTCCCGACATCCCCAGGGACATTCCTGAGCCCTTGCGAGGGGGCTGGGGGGGTCTCGCTGACCTCCCCGTGCCTTTCTCCCCCTCCCTGCACACAGCAAATCCATCACCCGCAGTTTATTTAGGGAGCTGGTGGCAGGTCCCAGCGCTGCCTGTGGACACTGGGACCCTCTCTGGTGGCTCCTTGTGGATCCAGAGGGTTTATCCCTGTTTTAATGGCCCAGCAAACACCTCTGCTTTGATTTGAGGGGCTGTTTTGACTGCAGGGCTGAACCCCCAGCTCTCACAGGCCGGGGGTTGTGGCTGCTCCTGGTCCTCCCCAGCTGGGACCCCGCTGGTTCTCACAGCACTTGGCAGGGGTGTTTTGGGGTCCCACCATGCCAAAACTGGGGTTTGCTCACCCTGAAGTGCTCTGTGATGTGCCAGAGCACCCCAGCCTGCTTTTCTCTCAAGGGACAGCAGGTTGGCATTAAAGTAAACACCAGGGTGGGCATTGGGGGTGTTTTGGGGGGTTCAAGGGCCATGGGGATCCAGAGCCCTTGGCAATGCGTGCCCAGGGCTCCTCTGCTGCCCTGACTTCCCTGGTGGGTGCTTTCCCCCCTGCCCTGCAGCAGGTGACACAGGGAGCCTGCCCTGGTGACAGTGCCAGGAGCTGGCGTGGCTGTGGCAAAGCCTCGGCGCTGGGCACGGGGTGGTAAAAATTCAGGCAGCTGGTTCCACTGCTGATCCCATTGCTGTTTCCCCTTTCCAGCTGCAGGAATACTACAAGAAGCAGCAGGAGCAGCTTCACCTGCAGCTGTTGACCCAGCAGCAAGCCGGAAAGCAGCAACCCAAAGAGGTGAGCTCACCTGGATTGGCACCGGGCTGGCAGCAAATTAAAGGGGGACCAGCACAAAACAAGGTGTGGGACAACCCCCAGGGAGCCCATGGCAATGGGACATGGGACATCCTGCTCTGGAGATGCCAGGGTGACCAGTCCAGTTGCTGGGAGTTGTTGTTCTTCCTCCTTTTTCTCCTCCTCTTCCTCCCTCTCTGTGATCTGGTGCGTCCACAAGATGTGGGGGGTGTGGGGCAGCACTGGAGGGGCCACTGGACCCTTCCTGGTGACAGGGACAGGTCCCAGCCCCCCAGCACAGAGCGAGGGCTCCCCAAAACCCCCCGTGGTGGGATCAGAGAAGGCTCAGCCCAGCCCTTGCCCTGCCAGGCTCAGCTTGGGCAGCCCAGTCCTGGCAGGGCTGGTCAGTGGCAACCAGAGCTGGGCTTTTCCTGCCAGGAAGGGCGGCTCTCCAAAGCCCAGGGAGTGTGGGAAGCAGCAGTGATCCCAGCAAAGGCTTTTCCAGCGGGACACTCTGGGTGGGCAGGGCTCTCAGCCCCCCCAGGATCACGCTGGCAGTGCTGGGCAGGTCAGTGCCTGCTGGGGACTCATTTTGTGCCCCTGTGATTGCAGCAATCTTGCAGAACCCCCTTTACACAGCAGGTTTTGCCCCTGAGGGCACAGTGATGGCTCACAAGGGGTTGTGGCTGTGGTTTGGGGACGTGCTGGTCACAGAGAGACTGGGGACAGAGCCCAGCCAGCAGACAGCACTGCTCCCATCCTTTTCCTTGGGTATTTTTGCCCCCCTCTCTTGCCAAAATGCTTCACATGGGGTTTTTTGCTGTGCAGTTTTGCAGAATTCATGTCTGGCGTTGCTGCCTCTCCCCTGAGTGTCCTTCCATGGGCTCCAAGTGACAAGGGACCTGTTCCTGACCCACTCCCTCCACATCCCTGGTGCAAGCAGGGGTACTGGAGCTGTTCCTGGCCATCCCTCCTCCCAAAATCCAGCACCCTGATGGACACCCAGCACTTGAAACTCAGCTTTTTGGCAGGGAGGGAAGATTTTAAGCCCAGACTGTTTGTTGGGGTGGCACAGGGGGGGACTCACTGGCAAAGCCACGCTGGCATCAGGAGACCAGGGTGGCTGCAGTGGCTCAGGGTCACCTGCTGCACCTCAGGCAGGCTCTCACTGTGGGGTGTTGGTGCATTTACAGGGTCAGGGTTATCAGACCCATCTCCAGGAGCTGCTGGTGCTCAGGGAGGTGGGGGAGGTGTAAATGTGAGCTTCCTCAAGGACTTTCCTGCTGGCCCTGGTGATGTTCTCTTGCAGCACCGAGCAGGGATATAATTAAGCTCTAACAAAGCTCTTGCTTAGCGGGCTCCGCTTTAAAAAGCTCGTGTTAACTTTTAATTAAATGGTACAGAGGAGATGGGAAATTTATCCAACAAGAAAGGGTGTAGCAGGGGGGGAAGGGGTGCTGGATGCTGCTGGAGGGGTGTGTGTCCAGCTTTCCTGCTGGGAAAAGCACTGAGGGGGTCTCAGCAAGGGGATGTCAGTGTTTCCCTTCCTTATCCTTGGATAAGCTTCGGTTTCACCCAAAAATTCAGGCAGCTGGTGTTCCTAAAGTCTGTGTTCATGTTTGCCTGCTGGGAATGGTGATGCTGAAACTCAGGGAAGAGCTGGAGTGTCTGGGATGCCTCCACAGAGCCACCCTTGGATCTTTCCTGGAAACCCATGGGCCGGATTTAATTCCTGCCCCACTGCAGGATTTGCAAACCCAGCACCTTCTGCTTCACCTCTGCCTGATTCCAAGGGCTCCTCTCTGTTCTGCTGTGAGTCAGCAGCTTGGGAGTGGGATCTGCAGGTGGGAAGGACACCAGGAAGGAGCTGGGAGCAAGGGCAGCATCTCTGGGAGAAGCAGCTCTGGTATCCCTGGGAGCAGGGGCAGCATCTCCAGGAGGAGCAGCTCTGATCTCCCCGGGATGGGGAGTGCCCCAGAGAAGGGAAGGACAGAGAAGAGGATGGAAATGTGTGGGAAGAGCCTCTCAGCAGCACCCTGTCCCCAAGGATGTGGGGATCCTCCATGTCCGTGGGTGCTGTGCCACACGGGGGGCATGAGGAAGGGGCAGAGCAAGGCAGCTGACCCATGAATCCGTGCCAGGACACATCCCTGTGGCACATCCCAGCCCTTCCTGGAGCATTTTGCTGTGCTGGGGTGTGAGGGCCACCCCCCAGCCTCCAGCAGCATGCTGGGTGTGGGGGAAACAAGGAGCTGTGCTGCAGCCCCTCACCCTCGTGTCTCCCATCCTGCTCAGCTCCTCCAAGCAGTAACGGGGTGCAGAGACCCCAAAACCCCCTGGGAAGGTCTCTGTGTGTCCCCAAAGCTGCCGAGGGCAGGGGTTGTCCCTCTGCTGAGGCAGGCAGGGTGGGGAGGGGGGGCTGCTGGCGCCTAACCCCGGTGTCAGCTTAATGAAGTGCTGCTGTCAGTCCCGCGTGTCACGGCGCAAACTCCTCCTGATGTGCTCATAAATCAAAGTGACGGCGCCTCTTGGCCCGGTGGCTGCACCCACTCAGCTGCATCTAATGCAGGGTGATGCTGCAGACCCCCAGCCCGGGCTGGGAATGGGCTGGGAATGAGCTGGGAATGGGCTGGGAATGGGCTGGGAATGGCTGGGAATGGCTGGGAATGNGAGCGGGGAATGGCTGGGAATGAGCTGGGAAGTGCTGGGAATGAGCTGGGAATGAGCTGGGAATGGCTGGGAATGGGCTGGGGGAGCCAAGCCTTGGTGATGCTGCAGATGCCCATCCCCAGAGTGGGAATGGGCTGGGAATGAGCTGGGAATGAGCTGGGGGAGCCAGGCCTGGGTGATGTTGCAGACCCCCAGCCCTAAACTGGGAATGTGCTGGGAATGGGCTGGGAATGAGCTGGAGGAGCCAAGCCCAGGATTCAGCCCCAACACAGAGCCAGCTCCTCTGGGAGTGGCTTTTCCAACAGGAATGCGGTCGTGAAGATCAGCGGGGTGTGAGATTTTTGGGAGAGCTGGGGCTGTCATCCAGGCTCTCCCCAGGCTGGTTGCTCCAGGGAAAGCTTGGCTTGGAGCCCATGGGCTGGTGGATGGCTCTGCATCCCTTCAGCCATCACTCAGGGGTTTATAGAGGTCTGTGGTGCCACAGGTGTTCCCTTGGCTTCCCCATAGGATCAGGCCTTGGTTTGGCTTGGATTTGTGTTCCTGGGGCTGCTCCTCGTCTTCCTGGTCTGTGGAAGCTGTAGGGACATGGATTTGAGGCACGTGAAGGTTCAACCTTCACATCACCAGGTTCAACAGCGTCCCTGCCAGAGCCACGAGTGGGTCAGGGCTGCCCGGGGGGCTCAGGGGGTCTGAATCCAGCCAGGCCAGGTCAGGAGAGCCTGGCTGGGCTGTGGGATGCAGGCAACGTGCCCAGGGATCCTCCTGACCTCATCCACTCCCAGCAGCTCAGCCTGGAAGTGACGTGGATGAGGCTGTGCTGGAGCAGAGCTCGGGCTTGCCCCGGGGCCCTCGGGGAGGGTGGTGGTGGAGCTGGGAAGAGGAGGAGAATCCCATCCTGTCCCATCCCATCCCTTCCCATCCCAGCTGCTGTTTCTAAGCAAGGCAAGGACAGTGTGTCCATCCCACACGATGGCAGAGCTTCCCCTCGCCAGGAGGGGACAGCCTGGGGGACAGAGAAGCCGCTGTTAAAGCCCTCAGGCTGCAGCCTGGTCCTGCCCTTTTCCCTCCATCCTGCTGATCCCATGGCCTGGAGCCCTCGTGGCTCAGGAGCAGGGATTTCTCTTCACTGAGCAGGGATTGCTTTGATTTTTGCCTTGATCTTTAAGCCTCAGAGGTGCAGGGCTGAGACAGAGCCAGGGAGGATCCAGGTCTGACTCTGGGGAGGCAATTCCACTGGCCAAGAGGTGGAGAGGACAGGGAGAGTCCACACATGTTTCTGAAGCTGAGAAACTGGAATTAAACTCTGTCTGTACCCTAGGCAGCACTCATGGTCGTGCCTGAGAGAGGGGTTTGGAGCTCATCCTCACCCTCTGAGTCACAAAGCCAAGGCTGAGCATCAGCAACATCCACAGGGATCCACCTGCATCCAGTGACACCCTGGGTGTGACCCCAAACTCCCTCATGGGCTGGGATTGCCACATACAGAGTCTGTCTGCTGCTCCCTGTTGATGCAGCCTCAGGGATCACCAGTTCCCTGGAATTCCCAGTGCCTGGGGGGCCTGAATCCCCACGATGCTCACAAAAACAAGGACGTCCCGACTGCAGAGCTCTTGTGCTCCTCAGTCAGAACACGAACATGGAGATACTCCTTTGGGGGGGCTGCAGAGTGCAGCGAGGGGGGGATGTGCCCCAGCCCGGCTCCCTGCTGGCACCGTCTGCCCAAACAGGGGGGTTTGGGGGGGTTCACGGGGTCACGGAGCTGCCTGCCCCACTAATGAGGCCGGGCAGCCCTGGGGCAGCTCCCCTCTCCCGGCCAGCTCGGATTAGCAGCTGCCTGTCCCCAGCCCTAATTGAATTCTCTCCCCTTCACTTAATTCTCATGGATTTCTCGGCGCCTCCCCAGGGACCCATCCTGCCTAACTAGTTTAGGGCCAGCGATGCTGGTCAGAGCCTGGCCAGCTCCAGGGGGTGAGGGACAGTCACCTCCTTGGGGGGTGGCTGTGGCCACCAGGGTGGGGACACCAGTACTGGCACTGGGCACCCCCTTCCCTGCACCACTTTCAGCCCCTCACCAAGAAAGGGCTCATAACAGTAATTTTGGACAAACAGGGATAAATTTCTGCCTTACAGGAGGGTTCTGTGNACAGGAGGGTTCTGTGCCTGTTGCCTGCTGGGACCCCCCTTTTTTTTTACACCAACCCCGCAGCTGAGCCTCCCCCGTGGCGGGCTTTGCAGGTTCCTCCCTGCACATCTCCGAGCAAACCCCCAGCTCCTCTCTCTCCCTTTCTTCCCAGCGCTTTATTTTTCCCTTCCCCTTTTCCCTTTCCTTCCCCTCCTCTTCCGATAGATCAAAGCCTCCGTCCGGCTCAGCCGGGAGCTGAGCAGGCCCCGCGGCAGGACGGAGGCACCGCCGAGCGCGGCGTCCCCGCCGCTGCCACCCCTCGCTGCCAGCGCCCCTCGCCGCGGCCTCCAACCCCCGCCTGCCCTGCCAGGCCGGGAATAAGGCTTTGGATTTGTCCCTCCTTTTGTCTCGGCAGCCGTTGGGGAACAAGCAGCTGGCCTTCCAGCAGCAGCTCCTGCAGATGCAGCAGCTCCAGCAGCAGCACCTGTTAAACCTGCAGCGCCAGGGCCTGGTGAGCCTCCCGCCGGGGCAGGGCACGGTGCCCCTGCAGACCCTGCCCCAAGGTAAGGACCACGGCATGGGGGGGCTCCTGGGCTGTGGCTTGACCAGCTCTGGGTGAGGGGGGTGCAGTGGTGTTGGGTTTTGTGATGCCCCCAAAGTTTGGGGGGTGACGGTGTCAGCAGTCGGAGCCGTGCAGGGTCCGGGTTCCAGAGGGGTGCAGGGTTGGGGCACCTCTTCCTCTGGCAGAGGAGTGCCAGGATTTGGGGCACCTCTTCCTCTGGCAGAGGAGTGCCAGGATTTGGGGAGTGCCAGGATTTGGGGCACCTCTTCCTCTGGCAGAGGAGTGCCAGGATTTGGGGCACCTCTTCCTCTGGCAGAGGAGTGCCAGGATTTGGGGAGTGCCAGGATTTGGGGCACCTCTTCCTCTGGCAGAAGGATGCCAGGATTTGGGAAGCCAGGCTCTTCTCCCTTCTGGGAACAGCTCTGTGGGTGCTGCAGGTGCCTTGGTCTGGGTTTCCCAATGGGGCCGTGCAGCCTCCCCTTGCTGTGCCCAGCTCCAGGCGATGCTCTCCCAGAGCTGGGTGAGATGTGGGGAGTGAGGCAGCAGGGAGGAAGCCCTGGGTGCTGCCTCGTGTCCCTGCTGACATTGGCCACTCTCTCCTGTGCCACAGCTGTTTGCCCCTCAGACCTCCAGCAGCTCTGGAAGGAGGTCACGGCCACCCAGCCCGTCGAGGACAGCATTAAGCAGGAAGGTCTTGACCTCACCACCAACACCTCCAACTCTACCTCGTTTTCGGCCGCCAAGGTCTCGCCTCCCATTTCCCATCACCCTCTGCCCAATGGACAGAGCACCATGCACACGCCGAGAAGGGACAGGTAGAGCCGGGTCGGGCCCTGGCACTTTGTGTTTTTATTCCTGGAGAGGTGGAAGGGGCCAGGATCCATCACCCACAGGGCTGGGAGGCGTGGGGGGTTTCTGCCCACCCCATACAAGAGGCCTGGCACTGCTTTGCTGCACCCACAGAGGACAGGGAGCTGTCACTGTGGGGTCTCCCATGGGTGCCCCGGGGCTGTCCCCATGCCTGGGAATGCTGGAGGATCCCAGCTGCCCCATCTGAAGGCCCCTTTCCCTCTCGTGCAGCTCTTCCCATGAAGAGACCCCCGGCTCCCACCCGCTCTACGGCCACGGAGAGTGCAAGTGGCCTGGCTGCGAAACCCTCTGTGAGGACTTGGGGCAGTTTGTCAAGTAAGTGTCACCTTTCTGGGGGAGGTTTTTCTGTCTCAGGCTGGGACAGGACGGACCTGGTGGAGGGGAAGATCCTGGGAGTTGATTCAGACATCCCAAAGTGTGTCCCCTGAGCTAGGTGACCACATGGAGAAGGAGAAGACACAGCAGGGATTGCTGCTGGTGTTGTCCCATCCTTGGAAATGTCCGAGGCCGGGCTGGCTTGGAGTAGAAGGTGACCCTGCCCATGGCAAAGGTGGAATGGGATGAGCTTTATGAGCACTTCCAAGCCAAACCTTGGGATGAGTGAATGCTCTGGAGGAGGCCAGAGGCCGGGCAGGCAGCAGGCGAGGGGGGCTGGCAGCCCTGGGGGGCGCGGGGGGAGGCGGCAGATGGCAGATGGCACCGCTGACACCGCTTGTGGGCTCCGGCGCTGACTGATTAACTCTGCTGTCGGAGAGCCCTCTGCTAGCGTCAGGGTCAAACAAATTGTTTTCACGCTTCGTCAGAGGTTTACTTAATTAGTTCATTTGCAATTAGATCTCTTTGTAGCCAGGATTTTTAGCAAAGACATCAGAAGGAGCTGACGGGCTCCTTCCCCCGCCTCCCCGGCTGTCTGCTCGGCGAGCACCGCGCTCCACAGCGGGCGGGTTTTGGGGTTTTCCAAACTCATCCTCCGTCCTCTGCCACCCTCTCAGGGCTGCCTCTGGTGGGAACATCCCATGGACTGTGCCAAGCCACTCTTTCCCAGGGAAAGAGTAGAGGCCTTGCCCGGGAGGATGAGGAGGTGTGAAGGCAGCCCAGGGATGAGTGAAGGATGATTCAGCCTCCTGTGTCCTCCTTCCTCTGCCTCTGAGTCATGGGGTGAACCAGATAAGGCATCTCCTCCTGCCTGGCAGGGCATGTTCGGGTGGCACGGGGCAGATGAGCAAGCTCCAGGTTGGGAACTGGATCTGGAGTTGGCAGGGAATGCTCAGAGCTGGGTCACGGGGCTGGCAGAGCCATGCCAGGGTCCCTGTGTCCCACCTTCCTGCCCCCCTGGGCACGAGGGCAGCCACCCAGCAGCACTGGGGAAGGCTTTCTGTCCCCTCCTTGCCACACGGGCGCGTGCTGGGGCGTGGGACAGACAGACAGAAAACTTGCAGCTCCCAAAGGCCAAGCCCAGCTGGAGCCTGGAACCTGCCCTGAGTTTGGGCAGCAGCTTGGAGCCTCCTCTGGGCATCCCCTCGTGGGGCAGCTCGGGTGGTCAGGGCTGGGCTCAGAGGGGGCAGCGTGGCCTTGGAGCCGTGCTTGGCGAGGGTGAGGGTCAGTGGGAAATGTCTCTGCTCCCACTTGGCTCCCACATAGGTTCTTTCCCCTGGAGAAGCAGCGGTGCCCTGGCTGTGCCATGCAGGGCTGGGGCTCTGGGGGCTTTGCTCACCGATGGGTTTGGCAGCAGGGCCTGGCTCCCTGACTTGTCTGTGCACGCTGGGGTGCAAGGCTCTCACAGGCAGCAGGGTGAGACTCCTGCCATCCCCCAGAGCCAGCCTGGGGAGGCTGAGGCGCCTTCTCCTGGGGTGTCTCAGCCTTAGTCCTGGGGAACATCTGGCACACGGCCCCTGGGACCCCCTGGCACCACCTTTTGGGCTGTTCCAAGGGTGGCATTTGCCCAGAATCCCTCTCCAAACCATCCCGCTCCTCCAGTGAGGCCCCCCCGGGTTTGTGCCCACCCCAGCAAGGACATGGCCTGGCCTTGTGACATCCTCGGGGCTGGCTGTGTCCCCAGGCTGGTGCTTTGCTGGGTTTGGGGGCCAGGTGATGCCAGGATGTCCCTGCCTCTGCAGCAAGTGACAACTCTGTCACCAGGAGCCCTTCCCCTCCCTGAGGAGGAGGGAGGGCAGCGAGGACCGAAGGTCCTGGTGCTTCCTAAAGACAGGACAGGGAGCAGCCTGGAAATGCCACCTTCTGCCCTCAGGGCTTTCCTCAGAGCATGGAAGGCAGCCTCCCATGACGCTGCCTTTGTCCTGGGAACCTGCTCCTCAGGTCCTCCTGGCACCTCCTGCCAGCAGCCTGCTCCAGGAAGGTCCACGGGCTTTCCCTCTGCCAGAGGCTGCTCCTAAACACCCTGGGGCTGCCTCGGGTAGGGCTGAGTGTCCTCCAGCCTGGCTTTGGGGTGCTGCCACAGCCTGCTTTGCTCTGTGCCTCAGTTTCCCTGGTGCTCACCCCGCTTTGGGCAGCGGTGCCGGAGCATCCCTGAGCAATCTGCAGGTCAGGGCTGATCCCAGGTGTGGCCCCAGCGGAGGGGCTGAGTTTTGGGCATGCCCAGGCCTAACCAAACCTCCGTGTTCTCCTCCCCAGACACCTCAACACAGAACATGCACTTGATGACCGAAGCACGGCCCAGTGTCGAGTCCAGATGCAAGTGGTACAGCAGCTGGAGATACAGGTGGGTGTCCCAGCCCAGCCCCCAGGGACACAGGGACAAAAAGCCACCTCTTTGTCACCCTGTGCTTCGGCTGGTCCCCCCAGGAGAGGGTGACAGGGTTGGGGACTGTAACCACCCCCCCAGGGACTCGTTTTAAGCACCCTTCCCAAAGAGGAATCCTGCATCCAGGTGGAAATCAACCCTTCAAACCTGTTCCCCTCTCATCCCAAAGTGTCCCTGTGGCTAAAAGGAGATGCCACAGATGTGGAAGGCAGGAGGGTTTGTCCCCACATGGGCTGTGCCACCTCCCTGGGAGCCACGGGGCTGCCTGGAAACCAGGCCACTTATTTTGGTGGCTGAGCGTGGTCTTTGGAGCCCAACTTTGGGGCTCTATTTTTGGCAAGGCAGTTCTTTAAATAGTGCTTTTCCCAGCCTCCCCGAGCCCCCAGCGTGCTCTGCATAATTCGGTTAATGGAGAAGGGAGGGGGGGAAAAAGGGGGAGGAAATGGGGGGGTTGGAAAATGGGATGGGGCAGGGGTGACCCCCATGGTGGGACAGTGCTGGTGTGTGGCTTGGCTGTGTGTGACACCACGGGGGACACTGGGACATGACACAGCAGGACGAGTTGTGCAGCACCCTTGGGACCCCCCCCTCACCCA
>VXBC01011385.1:0-24953 GCA_013399945.1 Ploceus nigricollis
AAATTCTACTTTAATTGGAATCTACACAACTCCACAAGAAGGCAAACCCATTCATATTCTAAATTAACTTTGACGTGCATTTTAAGGTATTGTTTTCAAATGTGTTAAAAAAATGAGTCCAGAATAGACCTTAGGTGTCTTTGTGAACAGCTTCCTGGTCATGAGATTTCTTCATGAATAACACTGCTCCACTTAGAAAGCCATTTATGGGTTTCCGTTTTGTCTTTGTTTGAACACGTGGTGTACGTCAGACTTAAAAGGCACAATTTTCATGATTTGTTATCTTTTCTTAATGACAGAGACACTATTTAAAAACAAGTATCTGAAAACTGAAGTACAGGTGCTATTTAATTGTGCCACACATGTATGAAAGCTTGACACATACCATACAGACCATACATCTCTGACGGTGACTTATTTGTACCTCTTCTTACTTAGATCATCTTTGTAATTTGCCTTCAGGGCACCCATATCAAGTAAAGACTTTTTGTGGGAGGTGTATACATCATAAGTATGGAGGGCTACTGCTTGATGCAAATGTTTCTGTAGCTGCAACTCCATGTCTGTCATACATTCTGACACAAGGTACACTCACCGTTCTGTTTACCCCACTAAATTTAGAAATTATTCAGCCATGTTGATGCAATTTGCTTCCAAGAAAACAGTGCATGTCAAAGGCAGTGCCATGTTTTGTCTGTTTCTCTTCCCATATAGCTGCAGTATTTTAAGTTGGACTGTAAGGTGCCCTATGAATTATCTGCCTGCTTTTTGTACATATGAGGTGTCCTGATTCTACTGGAATTATATTCTTACTGTGGATGAGTAACCTTCCATACAGACCTCTAAGTAAGTGGTAAAACCTGAGTTAATTACAAGTTCATTAACTAATAAAACTGGGTCACCATGAGATAATTTCTTACACAATTAGTCAAAGGAAGCAGAAATTCAGATATCATCTCATGTCTGACCTGGTGGAGAAAAGTTACATCAACTACTGAAGTCCCTGTATCATTCTGAGATTTTTATGTGATGGCTAGGGTAAAGTTTTTGGTTTGTGGTGGTGTGTTTGAAGCTGTGCTGTCGGCTCACATTTGCTCTTTAAAGACGCATATATCCAGAAGCCTTTTCCAATGGGTACTTAGCTGTATAAACCACATTCATCTCTGTGATACGTGACATTTTCTCAGCATTAAATAATTAAAATTTTGTGCCACACTTAGTCTAGTTAAGCAGAGCATAACATGGACAGCTGTTTGACTGAATTGTCTGCTTCATAGTGTCCAAGACAGTTACCTACAACTTGCAAACAAGTGGAAGGCTATGGACTGACTTTCTATTTCTGTAATAAATTTACTTTTGAGTCTCATAGAGTTAAATTAAAATTAAATTTTAGTAAGACACAAACCTACAGTCTTTCTTAAAGAATTTGTACAGACTGGCATGTAAACTTGCTTGTGTAAGCTGTGTAACATTAACAAAAAAAATTATTGGGATTTTTTGTGAACGTTTTTTGATGAACCAAATCTTTTGAGTATTTGAGATGAGATTTCCTGGAGGCAGATATAGAAAAGGCAACAGAAGGTTACAGAAGTGTTGATGATGTGTCATGGATGGAGACAGAAGGCAATTGTCTGTCAGGAAGAGACTCAAGCGTGCGTAATTATGTCTTCACACCACTCCTAAAAGCTGAAATATTGCTGGAAACCAGATGACTGTGGATACGTGTCTTTATACTACTGTATTTCACATTAGGTAATGAAGAGCTTCTTTATATACTCTTAGCTTTATGGACTCTGAACAGTCTGTGTTGTCATCTGTAGGGCAATATGTAAAGTTAGAAATGAAAGAATGGAGTCACCTGATGAATTTCAGGTGCTTATGTCCTTTTAGTAAAATAGGGTAAAACTTTAATAGCATTTAATAATATCGCTAGAAAATAGATTTCATATTTGAAGATACAAAATTAGGAATGTTTAGTTTCTGACATTTAGAGATGTTAACAATAAATATATACTCTCCTAAATTGTCTTTTTTTACATTCTTCTTACAGCTTTTGTTTAACTTCGAGCTCCATCTCTTCAAATTCCTTTGCTGACTCTCAGTCTTTGCTGTGTCTGGAATTTAATTGCTGTAGTCTGGTCTCCATTTCTCATTGAGTGAGATGATAGTTGAGAAAGACCAACTACCAGCTATTCCTGCCAGTGATTTTCTGCTTCTCCCTCCAGTTATTCTTGCTATATGGTTTTGCATTAGGCTGTGGGTAGTGGTTCAGCAACTGTCATATCAGTGAAATCATGTTCAATTCTCTGGATCTGCAGCAAAGGAGAAAGAACTGTGGGAAAATATATACGTCTATGATGTTTGCCTAAATTAAAATGCATTTTATAAGATGTAGTTCTTGCATGAAGACAGAAGTGGAAAAGAGGAAAAATATTATTCAGTTCACTTTTGTTCTGAATGCAAAAAATAATAGCTCATTGGGGCTGTATGAGGAAATAGAATACAAAACAAAAGCAAAACATAGAGCATACAATGTCTATTAATTCTGAAGAGATCTACTGGGCCTATAGTCTTTAATTAGAAAACACTGTACAGAAATGTTAAATAATCAATTGAACATTAAAACATTTATTTTTTGAGCTACTTGCAGCCAGTTTTCCACTGTTAGCTGATCTATAGCACAGTCTCAAAAGAAGTCTACTTTTGATCTCCACTGAAATTAGAATGACAAATTTTGGTGTGCTGCACCATGTATGAAGTAAGGCAATTAAGCCCAAATTACAAAACTAACTGCTGCTAATCACTATCAAGACTGGCAGTGTGGTCACTGATATAATAGATTCACATAACACCTTCTGTAATCATAACTGTAGCTGAACAAATAGGCCTTTAGTCCAGGAACAGCTTTATTCCAGATTTGGATCTGATGTATCTCTTCTATGAGGAAAAGTTGAGACACCTGTGATTGTTCTGCCTAGGGAAGAGAAGTCTCAGAGGGATCTTATCAACATATATAGCCACTTGAAGGGGAATGCTGAGAAAAATTAAGCTAGGCTGTTTTCAGTGGTGCCTAGTGACAGACCTAGAGACAATGGGCACAAACTGAAACACAGGAGGTTCCATCTGAACATCAGGAGACACTTTTCACTGTGAGGGTAACTGAGCAGCACCACAGGTTGTCCCAGAGAGATTGTGTGCTCTCTCTCCTTGGAGATACTCAAAAGTCCTTTGGACAGGGTCTTGGGCAACTAGCTCTAGGTGGCCCTGGTTGAACACTGAGGTTGATCCAGATGATTTTTGGAGGTCCCATTCAATCACTACATGATTCTGTAGTTTATTTATCAATTTTATTCTCATCAATAATTTCTGTTGGTGATGTAACAAAAGGAAGGTTAAGGTGAAAGCTTAGAAAACCCAACCTCACTGCTTGTGATACAACTTCAGTGATATTTATATTGACATGTAAGAGTTGATTGATTCTACTTTGAGTTCTGATCAATGAGTCAGTAGCCAAATGTCTTTTTATTTGAAAGCTCTGTCTTGCTTTATGCAAAATATAAGTGATGGTTAGTTACAAAGTGATCAGCCTAGGCCTATCTCTAATCTGCTCCTATACTTTCTAAGCCACACAGATTCTGCTGTAAGAGAAAATATTGCTGTCAGGGTCAACAGATGCACTAAAAGTGATGTGACCATGGAAACAACTTAGTTTCCTTTATCTCTGGGGCAGGAATATGGTGTAGGCATGGACAGAATTCTGACCATTCTTTCTCTAATTTGTGAATAGATGGACCATGAAGGTCAACCTACTACCTTGTGTGTACATTAAATTATATACAAATAAGTACTTGCCAATCAAAACCTACCAGAAATCTTATCTCTGACCTATTACATTACACAAAATACATCTCCAGAAAGCATAGTTTACTGCAATTTAGAAGACATACTAAATTTGTGGTTATTATGTTCATAATTAAAGGATAGAGAATAAGACAGAAATACTGCTTTATTTCAGCTTCCTGATGGAAACCACTGTACTGGCTCATTCCTAGATACATAAGTTACTTAAGATGAATGACTGAGTATGCATTAGCTAACAATTCTAAGAATAAAATCTATTAGGAAGAGTCATCCTCCAAGCTGACTGATAAATTTCTCCTGAAGCATCTCCATGAACTACGCCTTGTGTTTACTGCCTCTTTTAATCCCATAACAAATCATATTTGTTTGATTCAGGGAATGTTAGAAGAAAAATTAAGTCCTTCCTGTATATTTATATTTTATACAGCATTTTTATTTCCTTGGAAATATTCTTTACTATTATGTAAGCCCTGAAGGCTTATATAATAAGCCCTGAAAAATTTAGAATTTTACCAGAATTTCACTGCTGCAAAAATTCTGGTTCACTGTACTCTATGATGGCACCGTCTCGCCATTCATTGCTCATTTTAGATCAGTAAAAGTTATTTTGGAATCTTAGCCGATTAACAACTCTACACAATTCAGCTTACTTAATTAATCTAATAATTACTAATAGTAATTATTAGTATTTAGTGGAACATAATTTAGTAATTAATAGTATTTAGTGGAACACTCATGAAAAATTTACTTTTTAATAGTTTTGTTCCGTCTTTAAAGAAACATTGATATAGAGATGGGACATAATTTTCAGAATTTTTATCATGTACGTCCTGCAGTAATGCATAAGCAAAACTTCTAAAAATTATTAATGAGAGAGATTTTTACAGGCTTTATAGTGCATTAGAGGCTTGGTTTTTTTGTCAACCAAGCCAAACATAATATTTTCTTTTACAAAATTTCAATAATATTTTGAGAAACTTGGAAAATAAAAGCTACTCAGGTATGATTTTATATTAACATAATCTCTTGTACAGTGCATCTCTAGGCCACAATTAGCAGTTAAGGAAACCTGAAAAGAAAATAAAGAATGACAATATATTTTTAATACCAAAAGATTTTGTGATAAAGTTAGAAATGCAGTGACTTTTCATTTGAACTCACTATTCTTCATGTATTCTAAAAAAGTGCAAATACACAGGCACTGAAATGTTCAGCTCTAGGCACTGTATAGGTTAAGCATTTAACATTACTAAGTTACAGGTTGTTTAATTTCTCAGACTACAGAATTACAGAATGCTTGAGGTTGGAAGTGACTTATGGAGATCATCTAGTCCAATGTATCTGCTCAAAACAGGGTCACCCAGTGCCGTTTACTCAGGGTTTTCATACTTCCAATACAGAACATTCTGATACCTCTCTGGGTAGCCTGCTTCTGTGTTCAACCAGTCACTCTCACATGAAAAAACATATTTTATTATGTTCAAATGGCATCACCAGTGTGTTGAGTATTTGTACTGATAAGATCCTTCTGTCCTTTTGTTCTCCAGGCTGGACAGTCCCAGCTCTTTCAGCCTCTCCTTGCATATCAGATGCTTCAAAATCCCAATTGTCCTTTGCTGGACTTGCTCCAGTTTGCCATGACTTTTCCACTGGGGAACTCTGAGATAGGCCCAGCAGTCCCGAATGTAAAGTACAAATCACAAAATTCATTAACATCCTCTCCTGTTACATTGTAACTCCATTAGGCCTTTTAAATCAACTTTCTTATGAATCACTTTTTTGTTGCTGTTTAGAAATGGGAGAGCTAAAGGGCTCTTGTTGGTCCAAAGTATCCCAATGGGTTCTTATTTTGTTTTTTTTTCTTTGGTTTGGTTTTTCACTTTTTTTTTTGGTTTATTTTCATTTCAGAGGAAACAAATATATGACCCAATAGAAACTATTTAGCATGGAATTTCCCAGCACATCAGGACTCACATATATGTCATAAAAATAAGGCAAGGAGACACTGGTAGCCAGTTTCTTTGCAAAGCCACAGCTAGGAACTATTTATCATCCCACATGAGGCTACACCTACAGGAACAACAGAGCTAAGAAACAAGTATGGATGTGCTCAGCAAAATAAGGGGTGGTCTTGGCACGTTTTCAGGGGGTTTCTCCACTGACCTAATTCTAGGCTCATCCTCATTACCTGAAGGATGATTTGCTTCAGAACAAGATTAAGCTTGTGAATGAAGTGATTTTCAAGTTTAGTTTTCTTGTAAAAGAATCCATTTCATGTGTCCCAAGACAGCTGTCAATGTGAACCAAAGTAAAGTAGGTGGAGATGTCTGGGATGTTCACTTCAAAGATGTAAACCATCTCCAAGGCCCAGACTTGATTCAACTACAAAGGCCAAGAACAAGAAATCTAGGTCATTTGATGACATTTTCATTCTGAAATTTAGCTTGTAAGACAGTTTGAGAGGAAATTAACTTCTGATGTATCATCCACTGTTTGTTGGACCAATAATAATGGTAAGATAGTTTAGTGGGAAATGAAGAACTTTTTTTTTGCTGGAAATCATTCCTTCTGGCATAGTGTCAAATTATTGGTGTTTCAGACAGAAAGTTTATTTGAAATGGCTGAACAACCACATCAACTTCCATTAGCAGTTAACTGACTAGAAATTCGCATAAAGGAAGTGCAGATTCAGTGACTTTTCCAAGCCAGCAATGTAACTTCTATTCTATGAGTATTTTTTTTCTTAAATCTTTCTAAAACCTTATTGAAAAGCCACTTGAGTAATGGGTGACTAGTAACTTCAGTAGTTTGCATCAGACCTAACTATTGAGACTTGCTCTGCAGATACCTTATGTAGGAGCAGAAATGCAGCAAATATGAGCAAGAATTTAAAGATGTAAGGAATAAGGTTGCAGAAGTCCATAAAAATCACCACAATAAAGTAAATTTTTTGTTTATTTTTAAACTTGTGAATAGTTTGGTATGCTAGGACACACAGCTACATACTGAGAGCAGTAGTAAAGCCAGGACTGTACATATCAGAACAGACATTTATTTACTGCCTTGCTCTTGGCACAATAAGCCTCATTTCTAACAAAAAGTATTAGATCTTTTAGTTAGCTTTTTTGTTAAAAAACTTCCAGTAAGTTGTAATTCTATAGACAAGATGTATCAACAGTATCATAACAAATAATTCAATGATAAAGTCCCATATAAATCTGATGTTTATATTTCCATTGAATCAGAAAACTCTAGGTTATGAGAGTCAGGATACAAACATTTTTAAAAATGCAAATATTCAGGTATTTGTTTAAGTTTAACATAAATTCTGTAATTTCCTCACAGAGCACAATCTGGAAAGGATGAGCTCCATGTTAGTGGTGAAAATGAAGGGACATGGGAAAGGTAGATCATTGTTCAGGTTGTTATGATATTACTTAAGATCCTATAATTATATAGCATTTCAATATCTAATAAAAATATAAAACACAAAAAACAAAACTAAGAGAAAAGCAAAAAGCTAATGAAGACCTTGCCTGTGGTCAATGAGCATGAACTCTATGTGAATGTGAAGTTCAGAAGGTCATCTGTCTTTCCCACATTATTATTCTTAGGAGCTGACCAGAATGGTGTGATTGTGAATGAAAATACTACTGCAGATAAAATCTTCTCTACCTACAGAAGCTGAAATATTTCCCATTTTCCAAGGAAGTTAAGTTTTTCAGGAAGATGATTTGTAGATGTAGGTGCATTAACACACCTACTATCTGGAGTCATCTTGCATTTTATTAAAATATCAACACGTGCTCCATGAACATCTAAGTCTGAATTTTTTTCTTATCATTTCCTGAAGCCAATTGAGGTGCTGTGCTTATCTGCTATCTGAAAGAGTTTTCTCAAAGTTTCATCTTCTTCAAAGTGTCATGACTCCTGGCATCAATATCAGATATTGATTTTGACTAAATCACAGAATGTTTCCTTCTTTTCTTTTTTTTAAGTATTTTTTTTCCTTTCTCCCAGAAGCAGAATACCATGGACACAGACATCTAATAATTGCAATGGATGGCCTCAGCATTCTCTGAGGCTAAGCAGCAACCCTATTGAGTGTCTCATGGTTTCTAGTAGCTGGATGGGTGCTATTGAATCTATAGCTCCCTCACTTGGTTGAAAACAACAGATAACTTTTTTTTCTCTGCTTTCCTTCAAGCCCAACCCTCTGACACTCCTTGTACAAAATTTTCAGTGAGAATTAACTGACCCTTCGACTCATCCAAACGACTGCATCTGGAAAATATTGCTGGTATCACCAGCATGTTGTATAATGATACTGTGAGAATTAGAGTACTATAAATATAAAAAATATAATCTTATTACCTTCTATTTTCATTTCCACTCGAATAGTGGTTCAATTATGTGAATATACCAGTTTTAAACCCACAACACTGAAAAAAACATACACAGTTCTTTCATAGCACTAAAATTTTCTAGAATATACTAGAATTTACTTTTCAAATGACCTAACCCATGAAGGCAGTTATTTAATATGTTTACTCTTTTATTATGAGAACTTAATTGGAAGTTTTCTCATCAGGCTATGGAGAGTTTAATTAAACTCAGCGAAGAAAACACTGAAAAAAGAAAGCAAGCTTTTAAATGTGCTATTTTTGTTCTAATTTTGCAATGACATTTTTCTCCCTGATTATCCTATCTCATATTAATAAACAAAACAATAAAAACACACCTCTGGATTCTGCTAATTTAAATATTGGTAGCTTTCAGGCTTATTTTGTATTCTCTAGCACCTCCAAGAGAGCCTGGAGGGGCTTTTTTCATTGGACTTCATATCTCAGGCACATGGAAAATATCCTTTATTTGCTGCTGTTATTTTGTGACTGGGGAGAGAAACTGCTTGCTCACTGCAGCATTAATATCTCCTTCCCCAAAGTTAATGTGAATACTTATGCATCAACAAAAACACAGGAGAATGTACCCAAATTTTATGGAGAAGGGAATTTGTAAGATAATGTTACACATTTATAGAATGCTGTCCTATAAATGGAATCTGGAAATGAAAGAAATAACCTAATAGTGTGAGACCTCGGCACTCATCTGGTGGCACTCTGTCCTATGGAATCTCACTCTTCTTGATGAGTATTTTTTCACCTCAATGGTAATCTTTCACTCAGAGTAAGCACATGCAGGGCTTAAATGATGAATTTTTAGTCAACACATTGAGAGAACTGTTTAACTGTTTCTGGTGTTAATAAAGTTTCTCTACCGGTGCTTTTCCACCAACAGATTACCCACTCACTTTTTCCATTTTTTAACTTGGGGTGCACTTAACCAATTCTGTGGCATCTGTAGACATCTCCTTTGCACCAACAGTTACATCAGTGTTAGGCATACAAAATCTTTCCATTGTATAGATTGGATGTAGCAGTTTTTTCTTTTGCAAGTAAAAAAATTTCTCCTATTAGGCTTTTGGAATACTGAAAATCTTCTTTGTCAGTAGCATACTTAAATCTAGACAAAATACCAAAATTACTGTAGAATATCCATACTAAGGAGAAATAAAGGAAAATATTCTGATCCCACTTTAGGCCAGTAATAGGGTTGGATTTACACTGTCACAAGATTAGAACTTGAGTAATCATTTACAAATAAAAGAGAACACTATCTTAAAATTTTTGTTAGCATATAATTCTCAGACAGCTACAGCCTGCAGCTTATAGGCTCCGTTCTTTCTATGCCTTGTAGGAACATGTAAAAGCCTGGAGAGAGGTTGCGGGTTAATTTAAAAGCCAGAACTGAAGGAAGAAGGGCAAGCAAGATGGGCTAGATAAAAACAACAAATAACTATGTCACATTGATTCTTTAAGACTGGTTGCCTAGAAGGTAAAGAACAAACCCTCCAGAGAAGTGGAGAAATCTAAAGGCAAAAAAAAAGGACAAACTGGAATAGAAATGTCTTCAGGACTCAGGGATACACCGGCAGAAAACAAAAAAACAAGAAGATGATTTCCCAGAAGAGCATATTTACATTAATTTCAGCATTCCCACCCTTAACATTCAGCTACATTGAAGCAGCAGAAAAGAGCAGATTCTTGACATTAAATTTTGCTTTGTCATACTGGTCTAAATTGATTTCAGAGAAAAATAAAAGTGTTTTATGATGATGTAATAAATGAGCTGTCACTCATATTTGTCAAAAATATACCTCTCTTATCTAACATTTTCAAGAGGCAATTTTTTAATACGAGCAGAATATACAGAAATGTTACTATCACACCCAATATGAGATGCAGGGAAGACTCTTGTTGTGTAGGGAAAAAATTACAACTTAAAACATTGCCAGAATTTGCAATAAAGAAGTTCATGATGGAGGAAAACATTGAAACCTACAGCAAAAAAGACAAAAAGATTTTACACATTCATTTTAGCATGGAACTGGATCTGATTGACTTTTAGTCTTTGAAACTGGTAAAAGAGTGTGAAAAGGTCTCTGGAGAAGCCACGTGAATGTATGAGAGAGGAAGTGGGAGGCCAAGGGTGCTCACTCTGGAAGCATGCTTTCCTCTGCTTGCAAAAAGATATTGCAGATGTCTGTGCCAGGGGATTGGAGACTGACTATATGTTTGCAAAAAAAAGCAAAAAAACTTTGAAAGAAATTTGCTTCACTTGTTTTCAGTCTATCTTTCTGGAGAATTCAAGACCAAAAAGAAATGAAAATGCACCTTCTCAAATTAGCATTGATTTTTGTTGCAAGGAGGAATAATATTAGTTTTAAAAGCTTTTTTTGTATCCCAAGTTTTTCTTGAGCTTCCATGATTTGATAATTCAAAATATCTAAGAAACACATGCATAGGAGAAAAGTAACTTAGTCTTGACTGTAAGCATCTCTGGTTTTAAGCAGAGGTGAAGAAGAGTTACAGGCTTTCCTACAATGTCTAAGCAGAGGCATGCTTATGTTAGCCCTCTTTTGGACACTTGTGTGTTGAGGCACTGAAAGGAACATTTTTGCAATAGCACTCAAATAAAGTAGCTGACTCATGATGGTATCATAATGCCACAATAGGATAATTTGTAAATAATTTCTAAACCTTGAAGTGAATTTCTCTTAAGCATTTTCTTACTGGTGCACACTCCATAGATGAGCATAAGAGGTTTTAACCTCAAAAAGGCATCTTTTAATAAAATATAAATTAGAATAATTTGCTTTTCTCAGAAAAAAAAAAAAGTGGGTAAGGGTAAGACGGAATAGAAATGCAACAGATTTACACAAAAGTCTATTTTTGTCTTCCATGTCTCTGCAAGGACGGTGTTCTACTACTTTCAGTGATTTTCAGCAACCTCTGGTTTCCACTCTAAGAAATATTTCCTTCTGTCACCTTGAAGGCCTGGCTCTCCAGGCCCATTCCACTCACTGGACTTTCCCCAGTTCCACAAGGAACAAGGACTGCTGGAAACGGACAGGAATCAGATAACAAAGCAGAGGTAGAGCATATCTGCCAACAGCCTTACTAATTTAGCCAGTAGCACCTTAAACTTTTTTTTGAGAGGTATTGGAGATTAAAGCAAAAGGGAGGAACAGGGGACTACAGTTTGAATGGGAGTCAGTAATCGACCCTTGTAATATCCTAGGGTGCATTAGGGACAGCACTGCCTGCAGGTTGAGAGAAGTAATCCTGCCCCTCTACTTAGCCCTGGTGAGGCCACATCTGGACTGCTGTGCAGAGTTTGGGGTCCTTAGGATAAAAGAGATGTGGAGCTCCTGGAGAGGGTCCAGTGGAGGACTACAAAGATGATTAAGGGACTGGAGCATCTCTCTTATAAGGAACGGCTGAGGGAGCTGGGCCTGTTCAGCCTCAAGAAGAAACGACTGAGAAGGGGCATGAACAATGTCTATCAGTATCCAAAGAAAGGAGTCAGAATGGAGCCAGGCTCTGCTCGATGGTGCCAAGTTAATAAGTCATGACACAAGGAGCAGGAACTGATGCACTGGAAGTTCCGCCTGAATATGAGGCAGAACTTTTCTGTGCATGTGACTGAGCACTGGAACAGATTGCTCAGAGAGGTTGTGGAATCCTGTGGAATGTGCTGTAGGATGACCCTGCTTGAGCAGGGAGGTTGAACCAAATGACCCACTGTGTTCCCTTCAAACCTTACCAATTTTGTGATTCTTTGATACTGGGCCAAATCAACAAAGGGAAGCCAGTTCATCAAAGGATTATTCCTTGGCTCTGCTGAGACAACCTGAGAAGAAATATGTCCAGTTTTGCATTTCTCTGTACAAGAATGACAAGAATACCAAGATGATTGAAGAGCATGTATGAGAAGAGGCCAAGGAAGTTTACATCATTCAACTTAAAGAGAAAGCTAAGGAATTATCTAATGCTGTCTTTAACTACCTAACAGATGTTTAGGGAAAGGACAGAGGCAGACTCTTGAACATTATGAAAGAACAGCAGGCTGTGGACTTTGCAACAGGGAAATTCCAGGGAGCTAGAAGGAAAAGTATTTCACCACAAGGGTGAGAAAACACTAGAAGAGGTTGCCTGGTGAAGTTGCCAAAGTAATCTTGGCAGTGCATGAAATGGGTGAAGATTCTATAAAAGCTGATCTGAATTCAAAGTCATTCCTGTTTTGAGTACAGATTTGACACCCAGTGTTCATTCCAACTTTTTATTTTGTATTAACCATCATTGAACTGAAATCAGAAAGGCTTAGGCTGTTGAGGGAAATAAGATAATTTCCCTCTTATGTTTATGTTCACACTCCCTATTTGCAATTTTCTGTTGCCTGGTGCTAAAACTTGAAACAAAATGTTTCAAAAAATGAACAATTTTATTCAATCCTAATTAAAAATTCTGTGGAGGGGAGAACAGAAGAGGAAAAAGGAGTTGAAGTTGTATCCTGATGCTTTTATACTTTCATACTTGAACACAGATAAAACTGTCTACAAAGTATCTTTCATTCATTATTTCATTCATGATTAGTCTTTTGAAATAATCTACATCTATTTCTTTCTGTGCTGCAGCAATGAAGGAGCTGATTTCATTGCTGCAAAGAGCACACCTCATACTAAGTAGAAATGGTATAATATTTTAAAGGTGCTTCTAACATTACATCACTTTGACTCTTTCTTTTATGATTTTCCATATTACTTTTCTCAGTCAGGGTTCATTCTAAGTTCTTCTAAGTTCTTTCTGGATATTTTATAACTTTGATAGGCTATTTTCCTGCTTCAATTATTTTTAGACTTTCATGTACATCCCTACTGACCTTTTTTATTCTTTCAGTATTTATTACTACATGACATGCATAACCTTTGGTTATTCATTAATTTAGCCTTAAACACTCTCTATTCCCTTCCCTGCATTTTCATCATCTTATTATTCCTCTCAACTTGCCCTGAGAATTTCAGCTTTTTCAAGATATGAATTCAGTTCTACATTCTTGCAACTTCTTTAGTTTCAGTGTGCTATATTTAACCTAATTCTATTCATTTCACTAATCCCTAAAAACATATTGAAATAATATATTTTTTAAAAATTTTTCAAACTGTGGAAAAGGGTTGCTCCTTTAGGTTTTGTGGTTGTTAATCCACTTAAACATAAAAGTGGATTTTACTCCATAAGGTACAAATGATAGTGTCCATATCTTGGCTGCAAGACTAAGATGTATTATAAGACAATTAATTATATCAATAATACTTGCTTTATGGTTTGATTTTTAGTTATGTATCCTGAAATAAAGTGTTGTTGGTATCTGGGCATAATATTTGTGCTGAGTTTACAGGGTTTCAGGACTGAGATAAGAAAGACAGCTTTTCCTGACCTACCTGCAGCTTTGTTTCCAGTGATTTAGCAGTGTTAGGAATCTCTCTGAGAGACCAGGTGGGGTCATCCTGATGGGAGGACCACTGCCCATTGAGGAGGTAGTGATCCACACAGCAGTTAACCCCCGTGATGTGGGCATGTGCTGTGCTATCAGTGTGCCTTTCCTGCTCCCCTTTCTGTGACCAACAAATGTTGATAACTCCCTTTGCAGGCGTTGTCCACGAGGACACAGCAACTCTGATGAGAGGAGATACAGCAGCACAGACTGACAAAAGGTCAGTTAAGTACATATTGTTTTCCCTGGTCCGTGTGGCTGAGCAATACTTGCCATACAGCTTTGGCTCCAGTCCTCTTTGTTCTTCTCATAAACCCCTCAGATTTTTTTAATATACTTAATGTTTGCTCCTCTGTGTCAAATTTCTGCTATCACTTTACTTCTTACTCATTCTCTGAAGTTATCTCCCTTGCCTTCATTACCTTCTGGGTATATATAAATTGCAAATATGAAATGTGTGTTTGAATAGGTTTGTACATGTGAGTATATTCTTACACAAAGTAAAAAGAGGAAAGAGACCATTGATACAAAAGTTAAATGCTTGTAAATAGATATGTATGTAGACTGTATATATATGTGTTTATATATTTACATACATGTATATATGTACACAATATATGCAAGTGTCCATATACAAAAAACGTTTATGTATTAAAATACAGTCCTACAGAATAACATTTTGTAAGGTAACATGCAATGCAAAAATTAGGAAAAAATCTTATGTTTGTGATCAAGTCCTTATGAATAGTCAACAGCTAAAACCTAATAAGCCAGTTATTCTGTTTCCAAATATCTGTCTCCCACGGTCTCATGTGTTCTTTTTTATATGCTACCCATATATCCACTAACTCCTTCAACTTCAATTAAGTCAATTACAAATCCCCAGAGCACCCTAATTAGTGAAATATACTTAACCAAATCTATCAATTATTATTTTCAACATCTCATAATATCACAGCTAGAAAAACACTCAAGTGAAAACTAATTGCTATCAACCAAATAAAGAGATCTTTACATCTTAAATACCATCACACACATATAATTAGCAAATATATTTTAGATGGGTAAATTACCTGGTGGAAAAAATATCAAGCAAAAGGTAAGTGTTAAACCTCTCTTGCAGTTAAATAACCATTATGAAAAAGCAGACACTAATATAGGAAAAAAAACCCCAATAGACAAAACAATAAAAATTGCAACTGATGCAGTTGTGTAGGCATTGTGTATTATGTCTCTGCAGGAAATATTTGGGCATGTGAATCAGAAATTCTCTGTCACTGGCAATGTGAGAGAAGGTTTGACCACTCAAAAGACTTGTCATTGGTGATTTATATCTCTTTGTGATTTTGGGGATAAGACTAATGAGAAATAGAATTTATCACATTTAGAAATGTTCACCCTAAGTATGGGTGGGTTCTTACAGTAGTCAGAGGGATTCCACTCCCATTAATATAGTCTCCTTGACAGATTTGAACACTAAAACCAAAATTGAAATTGTTATTTTTGTGTTCACATCTCCAATAGTTCCTTACTAATATTTCTGTTTCCACTCCATTGACCAAAGATAAATAATAGATTAATATTCTCTGGTCCCAGTGATTTAACAGGGGAGAACAGGGGAGGGAGGCAGGGGGAGAACATGACTTTCAGAAGCAGAGGCAAGCCATTTTCAATTAAAGAAATGTTTCTGTCTCAAAGCCCTGAAAATTCCAGTGGCTTCCAGTTCCAGTGTATCCTTCCTGATCTGCTGCCACATCTGCCTGATGGAAAATCCTTTTTCCATCAAACCTATTCCAACCAAGACAACAGGCTACATCCAGGCTGGTAATGCAGATGCTGTATAAGGAAGTTCTGAAATATCGGTCAAAGAAAATTTTATTCCAATAATGATGTTTTCTAGCTTAATTCAAACTTACTTCTCTTCCTTTACCCTTATATCATGTTTTTATATTTTAATTTTACGTTACATAAATGCATTTACATAATTAGAATTATTTTAATCTCAATTAAACTTGCAACTTGCAGCCTTTTCCTACCTGCACACCTAGCAGATGAAATATGCCATTGAACATCAATTTAGTTACGAATATGGAAACAAATTCTGCCGCTGAGTTTCGCAAAAGAACCATGTGATGTGACATTTGTATGCAAATGTAATAAAAAAATTGACCATAAGTCTATCACAGGCAGAGTACCAGGGCAATGATAATTGCATACTTAAAAAACCTGTTGGAGGAAGATAACATTAAAGAAGGAAAGTACTGTATATGAATATAAACTGATTGGACCTAGCTCAGACAAATCTCAGATTTCTTTTAACAACTTCCTGTTTGTCAGTAGTATTTACTCAAGATGGATTTAACATTAGAACTAAAGATATGAGCATGAAGTTGAGCCTGAATATGTTACTCATCGAACTTTTCACCCTTACTTTGAAGGACTGTGCAATAATTTGGCTTTATATTTGACAATCTGCAATAATTGAGTTGTCTGATAATTTTAAAATGTGAGTATATAGCAGAACTGATTTTGTTTCCACTTGCATTAATTTTGCACTGAAGTGATACAGCAGATGAAGACTGTATAGGTTATTTGATGTTTTATATTATACAAGTGTCTTCATCATCTTCACATGAATGAAATAATACCATGTCATAGAGTTTGTCTTATCAGAAACAGTGAAATAAAATTAAGGTTAGAAGATGTACACCTAATTGATAAAACTCAATTTATAATTATTAAAATAAAGAGAGGTCCCAGAAAAAAAATGACCATTTTCCTTTTGAACTTTGAGAACTGACAGTCTGAGACAAAATTTGAGATGAAATGTAAAGCAGAGACAAGACCTTGCTAGAAGGAAATCAGATTAAACATGAAACATATTTGATGAGATAAACATTGGTTCATAATGATTTTTTTAGTTAGGGAAACTATTAAACAATCATACATTGTTTTGGTCCCTACAAAATGAGAGAACAATTTTTTTCCATTGATTTCAGATGTTTTCTGTTAAGTGTTTTCCACTTAATCATATAGTTAAGTTTAGATTTTCGTTTTGTAGTAATGGGAAGGCACTCTGGAGAAAAAGATAAAAATAAAAGAAAATAAATGATTTTTTTTCCTACCTGAACAACGCTAAGATGTTCGCAATTTTTCCTCAGGGGAAGACTTTTTTCTTATCTGTCAGTTTCAAACGGCATTCCTTTGCACCATTATAGACTGTAATTTCCCTGCACTGAATCGTTTATATTTCATACAGCATGTCACAGTCCTATCAAAATTGATCAAGAGTATAAGAGAATCTAAAATCTCCTGCATTCTCAACTGCTACTTTGAATCCATCATTTGCAAATGTGAAGAAAACTCTGGTGTCAGTATACCAAAGGAGGAACCTTACTCTGTTAGCTTCTATGGGAACTGCATATTTTCTAGTGACGTGCCAGCTGTATATATAATGAATGATCATGTGAGGAAATTGTTGTTCTTTGCATTGTAACTCACTTGAAAAAATTTTGATGGAGGAAAAAATGCAATTTTTTTTACAGTTCTATATAGATGTTATACTAAAGGCAAAGAGCTTGAAATCCTGTAATTTTTTCTGTTGTCATGTCTATTAGAGTATGCATTATGCATTATGTATCTGTATAATGCTAATTGTATTGGTGGCTAATTCTACTAGTTCTGTTAATTATTCACTGAAAATTCAGTCCAATTCTTTTTCCATTCAGTGCTCCCTTTCCCAAAAAAAAAAAAAAAGATAGAAATAAAAGCAAAAGTATGTGTAAGTAGCAGAATGTAAATAAGTCTAGGAGGATGGTTATTCGAGGCTTCTTGACTCTTGGTAAAGCTGAGTTATTCTTATTGACTTGATGACCAATAGAAATCAGGAATTCATAGTATGATGGTTCCAAGTTGACTATGAAATTATGTATAATAGAGAAAACAGTGAAAATATTGAGTTTGCTGTTTAAAAGGAAATAGAAAAAGAAGGAAAGACTAATAAGGAACAATGGCAATGTGAAAGTGTTGTGAAGTCGCTAAGAAAAACGGCTGTTATGTGATTTTTTCAGTTTATCAACATAAAAGCATATTTATGGATATAATCAATCAGGAATTCTATAAAAACTGGAGTAAAATTTTACAATTTTTAAGAAAATCAAGAGTCAAACAGTGTGAGGAATTTTAAGGAATTGTAAAAAAGGGGGGAAAAAAATATGATGCTGACATATGCACAATTACATGAAAAATCTGATGTATTCTTGTAGATTATGTAAAAAATTAAAATAAAGAGAGGGACAAATGGATGTAAAATAATTAAAATAATTTTTTTGTTCTTAAAGTTCTTAACAGCTAAATTCCAGTCATTTCCAGAAGTTCAAATACGGGGTGAACTTTTATGGAGAATGTAAAAAAATCAAAAAGGTCTAGCAAGCAGGTGTTACCATACAGATTGTCCAGAGTAATGCTGCAAGAAAAAAAGAAAAAAAAAGCAGCCAAAGTTTTGTAGTCAAGTGAAAGTCATGATTAAACTGTGTGGATGAGTTATTGAAAATATTATTTTAAATAAGTTGTAGGCCAGACAATAATCCTCAACTGAATAATCAGAGCACACAATTAGAAGTTTGAGAATTTCTATATTTCACTCAGTCCACCCGCTTGTTCAAGGCCAGATTAACTATGTGTTGTGTCACCCTGATAGATGTTTTGCCAACCTGTTAATAAAGATATCCAGTTCTCGAAATGCCAGACAATCCATCCCAGTGCTTCACTATGCTTCTTACTATAATATTTTCCTTCAGATCTAACCTAAATCTTTCTTGCTGAAATATGTACCTATGAATTTTGTCCTATTCATCATGATCATGAAGAAGAGATTATTCTTTTCTCTCTGCAGTAATCTTTTTTATTTGTTTTTATATACTTGAAATCTATTGCCTTATTTCCTATCCTCGTCCCTTATAGATGCTAAACAAAAGAAATAAATTCCATTTGCTATCATAGATCACATTTTCAAGACATCTTGAATATTGTCATTGCTCATGACTTCAAGAAATCTACATCTTTCCTGGAATACTCTTTTCCTTTTGCTTTAACCAGTAAAAGCATTGTCTTGCATCATCTATTTTTTTAGGCTAAACTACTAGGTCATACAACCTAGAATGGTATTAAGGAAATTGCCCACTTTGTGCATTTTTTTGCATAATGTGTCTAGTTCAGACCTATCTTGTGGTCCACTAGACCTAGAACTAATTTTCTGTGTGAGTCCTGGTTGTAGAATCATAGAATGTCCTGAATTGGAAGGTACCCACAGCAGTCATTGAAATCCAGCTCCTAGCCCTGCACAGGACAGCTCCAAGAGTCACACAACTGCCTGAGACTGTTGTCCAAATGTTTCTTGAATTCTGTCAGTCTTGGTGCTGTAACCACTTCCCTGAGGAGCCTGTTCCAGTGCCCAGTGGGTGAAAAAACTTCTCCTAATACCTAACCTAAATCTCCCCTGACACAACTTCAGGCCATTCCCTCGGGCCCTGTCACTGGTGACCACAGAGAAGAGATGAGTGTCTGCCCCTCCTCTTCCCCTCACAAGGAAGTTGTAACTGCAATGAAGTCCCCCCTCAGTCTCCTCCAGGCTGAACAGACCGAGTGCCCTCAGCTGCTCCTCGTATGGCTTCCCCTCAAGGCCCTTGATCACCTTCATAGCCTTCCTTTGGACACTCTCTAATAGTTTAACATCTTTCTTACATTGTGGCACCCAAACCTGCTCCCCAGCACTCGAGGTGAGGCTGCCCCAGTGCAGAGCAAAGTGGGACAATCCCCTCCCTTGGCCACCTGGCCATGCTGGGCCTGATGCCCCCCCGGCTGCCAGGGCACTGCTGGCTCATGTTCAGCTTGCCATAGACCAGGACCCCCAGGTCCCTTTCCATGGTGCTGCTGTCCAGCATCTTGCCTTCAGTCTGTATGAACAACTGGTCAGTTGTTCCTGTTTGTATATTTGTTTAACTGCATCTGACTAGGATCCTTGCACATAACCCCACTGAATAGCACAATTTTTACACAGAACAGCCTTCTCATTTGTTAGAACAACATTGAATTCAGTGCAAATTTACTGGTATCATAAAAAATAAGGTGTGTCTCTATTACAATGAATATTTGTTTATTTCCAAAAGGCAGAGCAGATCTCTTTAGGATGTCACACAGTAGATCCTACAGGGTGCAGTTCTCCAAACTGTTTTGTATACATCTTCTAATTCTTTCACTTAGTTATTCATAAGAACGTCATCTGAAAAAATATCAAAAAGTGTTATTATATTCAAGACATAGCTTGCCTACTTTTCCCTTTATCCAAAAGGGCTAGAAGCCTGTCACAGGAGGACATCTGACTGGCTTGACATATTTGGTTCATAACAAATCCCCACTGGCCATTACTCATCTCCTTACTCTGCCTTAAGTATTTCAAAACAGTTTGATTGCTTTGCTCTTCAGCCGATATATACAGTATCAGATTATGTAAGTGTACCAGGAAACTCAGATAAGCATTTGATTTACTTTAATACTAGTGCTACCTAAAAATGGATTGGCCAAGACAGAAAACCTCATCTATGCAGCATTTTGGTTTTAGATCCTTGACTTCTTTTTGCATTGCTCTCGTGGTTAAACTGACCACCATTAATTCATACATTTGTTCCTTTTTCAACTTCCTTTAAAATCTCTCATCCTTAAGCCAAAACATGCAAAATTATTTCATAAAAAAGTAGTTGCATCATATATATATATATATAAATATATAAATATATATATATAACATTCGATAGCAATCCCATTTTGTTTTCTCCTGAATTAAGAAAATGCTTAGAATTGTACGAGAGCTGTTTCAGATTTCAGCGTTACTTGATCAACAACAGCCATTTCCAAAACCAGACTTGCATTCAGTCCTGATGTCACTTTCAAAAGGACTCAGGAAAAATGAAAACATTGCACCTCAACAATACAGAAATGCAAAGTTTAAAGTCTGTCTATTTCTGAGACTGGTGTGGTCATTTTCATGGATCTCACACTACAACCATAATGGGTGGGCTCTTGTAGTGGAAGACTTTGTAATTATTCTGTGCCCAGGCAAGATCATCAGCACTAGCTCTGTGTATTTATTGCTGTGAAAGTACTAAGATGAGGATAATTTACCTCACACTTAGGCATAGAAGTTGATCTTTTTTTTTTTTTTTTAACATTTCTAATCCCATTCATATATGCATTACATATTTCCAGGTCAACTTGATTTTGTTCTGATATTAGTTTTAAAATATTTATAAGTACATGCAATACTGAAGAGATAGCTGTATGGATTTGGGGTTTAAAATTTTAATTTACTGAAATCCTATGTAAAAGGTCATCATGTCTTGAAGAAACCAGTATTTGCATGTGTTTATTTCAGCAATACAACTTCACAAACCCATCAGTCACAGGCCAGACAGAAGACACTCTGGAAAATTTTCAGTGCAGCTAGAAAGCCACTGTTTAAAACAACCCAGTAGTATATTGTGCACGTTGTTCTGAGTAAGAGGTCAGTAATAATGCATAGTTAAATTGAAGTCTGTCAGATTGTCTGCAATAAAAAATACTTCCTAATTGTAAACCTTTAGATAGCAACCCCCAAATTAACATGTCCAGAATATAAATTTTGATCGAGCAATCTACAAGATGCTAGTGTCACTGAAATATTAAATTATATAATTTATTGAATTTCACGTCTAAATTATTTCTTTGTGAGTCACAGTGTGCGTAATTCCATGTACATAAGCCATCAACAGAAGAAAATACTAGCGTCTGTAAAATCTATTGCTACTACCTCATTGCAATTTTCTTGAATTTTTTTTTTTAATTTTTCCTATCCACTGCCTAACATTTTTGAGAAAAACAAACAAATGATGATCAACTAACTTGAGTCTCAAGACAAATCTCTTATATAACTCCTCAAATTAATTTATAAATGTAACCTACACTTTAGAGTTTCCTTGTGAATGGAGACAATGGTCTGCTTTTTAAGTGTGGTCTGAGGTTAAATGTTTTAGAGATTTTGAAGCACTTCACTACTATGATCATGAAGAAGCTGATACATCATACAAATATGACGGACAAACAATATATTTAAAAAGTTGGAAAAAACCCCAAACCCTGCACCTTTTAATTAGTAGGGAGTAACCCAGAAAAATGAAAATTATAACTCCAGTTGAATCTCTCAGTCTTACAAGTGGTATGACTTGGGCCATCAACATTTGCAGACAATTTCAGACCATATCCATTACAGCAATGTCTAAGCTGTGCTTTTGGGTCAGACTTTTTAAGGCCATGTGACTGTAGCATCTACTTGAAGCTCTGTGGGAGTGTCTTGCATGGTAGAAGTCATTCATGTCCACTCTGCTTTAGATGCTCTTCAACACAGCAATATGCCACCTGCTATTTAAATGAGCATATTCAGGGGCCTAGTTTAATCAAGATAGAAATGAGCAACAAAAGAACAGGTTAATCAGCACATGACCTCTCTGCATCATCAGGATCAGCTGTAACATTTCCATTCAGGCCAACAAAAAATACATCAGACTAATTTTTCCAAATTACTGTGCAAACCTGTACAAATACACAGAGTATTTAGTCTTGTAACGGTGTTTTAAGGTCATGCATTTATTTCAGGGCATATTTTTAACGTGTAAAGAACGGAAATCAGAAGATATTATTTACAATCCTCTCTGTATGGTAAATTGGAAGTAACTGGACCCTCTTTGGAGCCCTGTCATGAATGCTTCTCACCCAATTTGATTTATTAATGTAAATAATTACAAAAAGATTGCTAAGTTCTGTGAAAGGTCTACCAACTTAGAGAAAAGCAAATTATTTGTCTTAAAAGGAGTTAAGATTTTAAGGGCAAGGCAGGGATCTCTTCTTGCTCCCCAAACAAGTACTTCCATTCATAATAGAATCCACACTACTTTCCACATCATTCCTTTAAACAAGATGAATTGGCTTCCATTGTGTGATATGCTCTTATCTCCCTTTGCTCTCACTCAGCTTTTTCTGCTTCCCCTGCATCAGCTGTGGAGGTCATCCCAACCTGGCTAGTGAGCTGAAATAGTGGGACTCAGCAGGCACAGATGACAGAGCAGTAAAGAGCCATTTCATTTTCCCTGTTAATCTGTCTTTTCTGTTCCAGCAGGGTTCCCTCTGCAACAAATAGCTGTTAAAAAAGACAGCAGATGGACTCAATAGTAATAATTTTTGGTTAACCCACATAAAGGAGAGATTGTGGCCTAGTCTGGGCAACAGAAGATCTTTGCTTCAGCAGCACTGCATGAAAAGGAATATTTACCGCTGGAAGCTAGATACAAGGGATATGAAAGGAAATTATCTAATTCACTAAACCATGATAAGGAATCCTCTGTGTCACTGATATTTTCATCAGCTCCCTCTCCCAATATTGCTCCATTAAATGTTCAAGCCACCATTATGCCACTCACATTTTGTTAAATTGATACATGCTCACGACCATCTATAAATGTAATTCTTTAACTATTAAAGTGGTAAAATACAACCTTTTTATTATACTGAGTAACTTTATATCTTATTACATAAAGGTAATGTAATAAGTAAAGTAAAAAAAGCAAGTAAAAAAATCTGTTTTCTTATAGCTAATAAAAGTCTAAGATACCCAATAGCAGTCAAGAAGACAGCAATCAGAATCATTTAGAAAGCTGTAACTGAACTTTACAGCCTGAAGTTTTGCTAATCAGATATTACAAGTTAAATAAACTTTCTTCTTTGGTTTCAGTTTATACTGTTTGTTTTCTTTATAATTAATTAGATAAAAAAATGTGAAAAGAAATTTTTGTTATGGATGAAAACATTACAAAACTTACTATGCATTAATGAAGAGATCCTGACATGCACAAGGAAGAAATTCTGAGCAGCAATGGCAATATGGTTTATAGCATAGAATCTGCTGGAAAAGGAATTCAAGTTTTTTCCGTTTCTCTGTATTTTTTCCTTTATCCTGAGGTAAACTGTTAGTGAGAGGATTTTAACTTCAGAGTCTTTAGTTGTGCCAGAGTACGTGAGCCATAAAGATGGTGGAGGCAAAGACATCTCTATCATGTTGGCTTGTTAAAAGACATCCAATGCAATCCCTCTGGGGCACACAGGAGAGGTTGAGAGATCTGTGTTTGCTCAGTCTGAAGAAGAAGATCGTACTATATTGCCTGGAACTACCCAATGCAAGGAGGGATGAAGTGAAAATAGACTCTTCCATGGTGACAGGAAGAAGCAGCAAACAAAGCTTAGACATAGAGGAGGAAAGGCTTTTTCATTGTCAGATTGGCCAAAGCCTGTCACAGGTTGCCCAGAGAGGCAGTGGATTCTCCATCGTTGCAGATATTTGAAACGAGACAGAATGTCTCTGAGCTGAGCAATGTGATCTCCCTCAGCTGTGCTTAGAGAAGCTACAGTATTCCAGAGTTCCTTATACCTGTTTTCTCCGTTCCAGGGAAAAATGATCCTGACTGCAAAGCTGAAGACAGCATGACTTTACCCTTTGTCAGAGCTGACTTCTTACATTGCCTATCTTGTACAAGTAAAAAGGGAAGGTAATGTTCAGGTTCAGGTTCTTCTTGGGTGCTGCAGGAAAGGCAACAGATGCCAGCAGCCCATGGGAAAGTCCAGGAGCAAAGCACGACTTTTATCAGTTATTGTGTTGCCCTACAACAGCCTTTTGAACTTCTACTAAGCTGATGTTTTTCTTTGAAAAACATCTACTCTACGGAAGCAACACCTTCTCAATTAATCTTGTAGAGAGGAGGTGGCTTTTCTAATTTCTTTAATCTATAGCAGTAGCTATGACCCCAGCCAAATATGCTGTCTATTCTGCTGTCTTTTCCCTTCTAATTTGGAACTTTAACTAATGCCACACTTGCAGAGATTTTTTTAAAGCCTTCATAAAAAACTATGATTATTAGGTAACAATATTGGGCAAAAAATACATACATACATACAAACAAATAAATTCAGATTATTTTCCTAGTAGTGGTAGGAGAAAAATAAGACTATAATAAGGAAGAAAATAATTCATTGCCTGACATACAGTCTGATGAGAAGTGTAAATTTGACGGGTGAAGTCAGGAAGGGTGGACTGACGTTGTAGGAATTCACATATTGGC
>VXBC01011385.1:34642-51395 GCA_013399945.1 Ploceus nigricollis
TTTTTTGTTTTTAGAAATAGATAAATCTGAAGTACTCTCACTCTTTTTTGCCTTTCTGGAAACAGTGCTGTGGAACAGTATTAGAGAATCAAATACAGAACAGAAATTATTTTTTTGCCATTACTTATTTATTGGCTGCATACATGGAAACCCTGCTGTGAATATCATTCCTGTAGTGACAACCTTTTAACAGGCTTATTTGTATATTGAGCACTAAGAGCCTCTGGCCAGGCTTTTAAAAGGGATTTTGACACTGGAACAAGCAAATAGTCACCAAAGTGCACCAGGTAGGCAACAGTAACATACTCAGAGCTGGCACTGATCTCCCTGCATGCCTAAGCTCCCTAAGGCGTCGATGCTTCTACAGCTGGCATTTTCATAGGAGCCTAACTGTTGCTGCCAACAAATGAGCTGTTGAGAGCCCTAGCACAAGTAGAAACCCTTGGGGCCTTGGGAACAAGATTTGTAATGTAGGCAGGAGAATTTCTATCTTGCTATTAATGTCTGATTTCCTAAGTGTCCTCTGAGCCTGCTGAAGAGAGGTTACTTGTCATGAGTGGCATAGACAAATAAGGTAGACTGCCCAGAAACCTCCTACTGTCTTGGCACATAAAATGTGTTCCTGAAATCTTACGTCTCCTCACAAAACACATGCTTCATGTACTTGAGAAAGAGCAGATTACATGATGGGTCACGTGCCAGGGCTAAGCTGCTACTGTGGAAAACGGTAGTGATACAACATCCTTCTGTGTCCTGCCAGTTCATCTCTTCTCTGGCAGCTTCTACACATCTGAGCCTGCCATGGCACTGCTGCTAGATTCAGGCTTTGTGGAAGAACTGGATACTCTGATAAGAGAGTGCCAGACTGAAGCCTGAAGTGAGGACTGTTCTCAGTCTGTGTGCTTTCCTCAGCTTCTGAAGGTCAATGAGGTCCATGATTTTTAGAATTAGTAGCAGAAATCTTATGTCATCTGTTTTTCTTCCACAGATATATTATCTGAATTGTGGGAAGTAGTCCTATGTGGTATGCCCTCTTGCTCCTTTTTTTGGTTGGTTGTTATTATAGCAGTCTTTAGCTACTGCCACATGGAAATATCTATTTTGGGGGCCGTGTGCTGTTACACCACAGGAAGTGGAAGCAACACCCATGTGAGGATGCAGTGATTCCTATCTGGTACTTGGCAATCACTGCCTTGAATGTAGCAACATGCCTATTTTCTGCCCTTACCCTACCATGTCCGTCTTTGCTTCCTTTTTGGCGTTGAGGATGTCCCTTGCAATTTTCAAGAATTATTTTTATATTATTCAATAGGTTCTAGCAGTCAACCAGACACAAAAAGTGCCATTGATTATCTTATTTTCTCTCCATGAAAATAATTTTTCCATCTATTTCTGGATTTTTTCAGAGACTTGCTGTCTGTTCTTCAAAGCTGAAATTGGGCAGCATTTTAGCTGATGGTCCTGTAGCAGCATGGAATGGGTATTCTTGTACTGAGGCCTTCTATCCAAGGTATAAAATGTTCCTTCAGTGAGTCTGAAAAAATAATTCATACTGTTATTTAAATGGTATTTTCAGTCCATGAATAAAATATTATATCTCATCATGCAAATATAAATATTTTAGTATTTTTTAAAAAGTAGACTTTGACCCAAGAGCAACAATTCCTACAAAGATGTACATTTTTAAATTCTTAAATTATTGACTGAAAGTTTCATTTTAAGAGATACTGTAGATGCAAAAAAAAAAAAGAAAAAAAAAGAGCCCAAGTGAGTATGTTCACCATTACTCATCTGATTTAAAAAAAGGAACAATTTTTCTCATGTTTGTGTTTAAAGCAATCAAACAAACATATCCTGATTCAAATCTAGGAACTGGAATTCCAACTTGTAGCCTGCAGCACTTTTCTATAATTGATTAATGAGCCTCTGAATTTCACCTGTTAAAGGACTTTGTGGTCTGACATATTCTTGCCCGCCCTTTCTTTTTTCCCTCATTTCCTCTGAATTATTTTATATCCAATTTAGACTCTTTTTCAGCAGGAGATTTTGCATATGAATTTTGCACAGCTTTAAAACCTTCCTTTCTCTGATGAATATTTTATTATTTTCTTGTTCTCGAAACCCCATCCTTCTTCACAAGGCCTGAGCACAAACTACAAGCCCCTGTGGTATACCTATCAAACATAAAATAGTGACTTTCCAGAAGAACTTCCCATATTTTTCTATGAGCGATGGAGAAAACAAAAAGAAAATTTTAAACAATTTTGAAGACAAAAAAGGGTACATAATAAGGCAGTAATTCTTAGAGCTATAGTCTTATGAGAACTACAGTTGGAGAAATTTAAAGCTTTCATAGGTTCTTGACAAGGTCACTTTTATTCCTAAACTGTCATGTGGAATCTGTCTAATGAATTCAGCAACCCCCAAATCTCACAACAAGCTTAAATACTGATAATATTTACTGGCAGAAGCTCAGGTCCTGACTTTGTATTTGAAAAAAACCCTGAGTTTGGTGCTGGATCTATCCTAATCTTCCAACAGAAGACAAGACACTTCAATGAATATGTGACTATCCTTAGGTATCTATGTTCTGCTAAAATTAGGTTTTGAGTATCTCTGCATCAACATATAATCAGTTACTGGGAATTACTGCATTTATCTTCCTCAAAAAGTGTTAGAGGATTAATGAATGAAAATTGTGATAACAGTAACTATTAAATTCTTAAAACCAAACTTTTTTTTTTTTTTAAATTAGAATAATTGGGAGGGTTGAAATTGGTTTTAAAATAGAACAGAATCTACCTCAGGAAGTGTAATATTACTAGGCCACTAAATTAACATCTATCTGATGTTATAGACATTTATGAGTATAAACATTTATGATTTCAATGGTCTAAGACTAATGTCTTGGTATCAACTCATTGCCTACTGATTTCTGAAAACTGCTTTAGAGTTTGAAAGCCTTTACTCAGAAACATCCTGGAGTTAAAAAGACTGGCTGACTTGTCAACTTGATTTAGGTCAAAGCCAAACCAAAGGAGTGTTATCCCTCTCTCTCACGGGCTGTCCTACCTCGCAGTTTCATGACCTTTCATATGGCAGAATTTGTAATTAGAGAAGGGAGTAAAAAGACTGTTGTGAGTCAAAGTTTAAGGCATTCCTGATTTGAACAATGACACTGTTCCATATTCATTGTGTCACAACAACTTCCATATAAAATTTAAACAGTTTGCACATAGAGTCTGCATGATCCCCAACAGCAGGCCCTGCAAAGTTATTCACGATTACAGAATTCAATCTGCCCTTTCTTTTTTATCTATTGCCAATAATTTATAATATAGCAAAATATGTGTAAAAATGTTTCTTTCCTTCATACCACTTTATTATCCTGAGTTATATCACTGAGGAAATAAGTTAGACAATTCTGAGATGAATTTTTATCTTTGTTTATCCAGATATGGATCAGGACTTTTCAGGACCTTGGGCTGGTTAACCTTCTGGTTTCATTGGGGTTTTTTTGTTGTTGTTGGTTTGTTTTGTTTTGTTTTGATTTTTTGTTTGTTTTGGTTTGGTTTGGTTTTTTTGTCTAAATCATGACTAAATAGTTGAGCAACAGTTTCTCTTCCCTGGCAGTACAGTTATGAAGCTGTGTATGTTTAAGCCATGAGTTCTCTCAACTAGGACAGAGTGTTTTACAGAGAATGAAGGTGCAGCTGACACTGCCAGCAGATGAATTAATCTGTTGAGCTTCTTGAGCTTCACCCTGGATGGGAAGAACCCTCTGAGTCAGGTATAGCCATTACCAGCCTGAGCTCTTCTGTCATTTTGTCACTGATGTGATTGCCTCAGTGCTCATCTCTTCTGCTACTGTACAAAATCAGGGACTTGTTTAAACTGCTGTGGCTTAATCTGACCAGTCTGACTGTTCCCCTGCTAGCTAGAAGCATCCACAGAAGTGAATGACTTTCTGGGCAAGCCAATAAAGGCTACATGCTTAAACTGTCTCACATTTATATTGACTAGTTGATTCCGACTGCAAAATCAAACAGATTAAACAGCTGCTGGAAGTGGTCTAAGCTTACTTGCTTGGCTTTGAACCAAGATGAATTAGAAGGGATCACAGGGTTACATGTGCACTCAGAAGTCTTCAATTTCCACTTAATTTTGTTTCCTCTCCAGAATCCAAGATATGTTCACCTTCTTCCTGCATATATGAATTACATCTAGTTTGAGACACACAGTTTTGGAAATTCCTAATATTGTAGAGAAAGATGGATTAATTCCTAATTTCTCTCAGATTAGACAGAAGCCCTGATCCTAAGTACAAAGGGCATGAAAGGATCTGTGCCTCAGAAGATGGTACGTAAATAAAACAGAAAGCTTAGCCAAGCAGCATAGACAGAAAATGTTTTCTATCCAGTGAGCCCTCTGCACTTCAGACAGAAGTTTCTCCTTTATTTGTAGCCCCACCTTCCCTTTCTGATTCATAGGCTTGCACACAAGTGTTTTTGTCTTTTATATTTCACCACGACATTTTCAACAGCATCTGCAGCAATAGGGCTCAGTATTCTGCATAACTTCCCTGTCTGTATTGATGCGCCTTGGATGGGTAGGATTTCTCTCTTTTATGTTTCTGTAAATTGGGAAGAGAATGTATTCCAATCTATTAAAAAACTGTAGCAGTATAAATTGGGCTTAGAAGTGGACTGATAAGAGCTCTTAAGTTCATAAAAAAATTGTAAAATTGCTATGACAAGGCATATTCAAAGATACCAATGTCTTAAAGATACAATGTCACATGCTTTTGTTTGAATTAGGAATTCCTTTATGATGTAAAGGGAATGATCATTCCTTAGTGACTGCTCTTCAACGTGGTTCCTCCTTTGGTTATTTTAAAAGTCCTTTGGAAAAGACCTCTCTCCACACTTGTCTCACCATTTTTACAGGCTGTTCAGCAGATTTTTCTTACAGGAAGGAAGATTTCTCCTCATTCCTTGTGCAATGTTGAAGGCATAGTAATTTCCTACTGTTTTGCACTCAGGTGACAATTTTTCTGGGCACACAATAAGAAAGACAGCATTCAAATCTTCTTAACTATTGTATGAGTAAAAGATGGAAAATATAGAAAAGGTGATAGCAACCTCACATTCTTCCTGATGATGGGAATCGTAGCTATTGTACCACTGGACAAACACCTCCTCATGGATCATGGCAAGCTGAACAGAGTTCTCAACTCTGGTGAGGTTCTTCAGCTCTCAATTAACTAGCATTTCTATAGGATCTTTCTCAGATTCATGGGTCACAGAGAGCAGCCAAGTTTGGAGTGTAAACTGAGCCTTGAAGAGACCATTGAACAGTATATACCAATGCCCATATCTCAATAAAGGTACTCAAATAGGTATCAGTAACATTTTGGTGAAAGTCCCAGGCATGAGTACAGCCTGGAAAAAGAATTAATTGAGAGCAGCCCTGCAGAGAAGGACTTGGGGTTTCTCATGGATGAAAGGCTGGACATGAGCCAACAGTGTGCACCCACAGTCCAGAAAGCCAACTGTACCCTGGAGCATGGGCAGCAGGGCAAGGGAGATGATTCTGCCCCTCTATTCTGTCCTTGTGTGACCCTGCCTGGAGTGCTGAATCCAGCTCTGGGGTCCTCAGAACAAGAAAGATGTGGACCTGTTAGAACAGGTCCAGAGGAAGGCCATGAATATGATGAAAGGATGGAGCACCTTCCTTATAAAGACAGGCTGAGGTGGGATTGTTCAGCCTGAAGAAGAGGAGCAACATAATTTCAGCCTTCCAGTGCCTTAAGGGGGCTTATATAAGGAAGGAGAAGGACTTTTTTTATGGACAGACGGTGACAGGACAAGGGGCAATGGCTTTAAACAGAAAGGGTGCAGATTTAGATAGGTAGTTAGGAAGAAATTCTTTGTCATGGGGGCACTGGAATGGGTTGCTAAGAGAGGCTGTGGAGGCACTATCCCTGGAAGCACTCAAGGCCAGGTTGGATGGGTCTCTGACAAACCTGACACAGTGATTGGCATCCCTGCCTGTGGCAGGGCAGTTGGAGCTATAATCTGTAGGGTCCCTTTCATCACTAACTGTTCTATGATTCAGTGATTCAAACAATGAGGAGACAATACATTGTACGTACACTTGAATACACACTAAATACATGTAAATTGACTAACTATGCATTTCTTATTAATACATTGAGTAATTATACTATTTTATAGAGCATTCCCATGGTATCCATGAAACTGGGGCATACACCTGAGAGGTCATGGATTCTCTGACATAGATGGTTGGTAAGTGGACACACATTATTCAAATTACACCTGTATACATAAGAAGAAAGCAAGCACATGGATCACTACCTCTTTGTACAATAGGCTTCTGGCTGCATCTCTACACCTAAGCAGATTTTAGCAAAGACAATATAAAAATGCAAATGCAAAAAGTTTTTTAAAAGAGCAACAAAAATTATTGAGGTAGAATATTGCACAAATGGGAATTATTTTATTTATGTAGCAAAACTCACTGAAGCTATAAGAAAAGCCAGTGTGTTCTTCAGTGATAATGACTGATAAATCTGTAGTCACCTAAGCTGATGAAACTTACAGATGTTACAGGCATTTACGTTAAGCATGTATACCCAGCCAGGAAGGAATGAAAGAGAAATAAGAAATGCTTTTTGAGCAATGAATTAATCTTTGATGAATAAATGAATTAAGAAAGAATGTGAAGCTGTGTGGTCAAGAAGGAGGAAAGACAGTGTCAAAATAAATAATGAAGCCTCATGGTGTGAGGACAAGTAGAGGTCAGCAACAGACATTCAGAGGGGAGGCAGGCTGATGAAAAGCCTCTTTCTGGGTATTAACCATAAAAAAGAAAATGCAATAGTTCAGTCCAGACACATTGTTGGTTAATCACTAAAGTAATTTTGAAGATGACTGGGAAGTACAAACACATTTTTCAACCATCTCTACTGTGTATGCATTCAAATATCCTGTTTTATAAGATATACTGTATTGAAACTGACTGATACTAGAATATATGACCACTGGGTCCCATGTTTAGTAAAAGTAAAAACCAGAAACTCACACATTCAAAGAATATATGTTATATATGTAATAAAACCTGACTTCCTTAATGTACTTTGCTAAATAATGCTGAGAATCTTCATTTGAGGACTTTAGTGTAGACCACAGGCCGCATTCCTACCTGTGATAAATACCCATAATCAAAGAAGGAGACTGTGAAACTTTCTCTAAGATAAGAAAATGTTATCTTGGGACTAGGTGCAGAAGTCTCTGTATTTTCTGCTCTATTGATTATTTGGGCAACTAGTGTTGCAAGGCCACTTTATCTCTGAGGGTATCTGATCACTTCAGAAATGAGTATTGTAAAAATGACAATATTCTGTCTTCATATTGTCAGAATAAGCTTATTTACACCAAGCTTGTACTTCTGTCAGTTGTTTTCCATCCAGATGTTATTTTCAGCTAGCAGCTGAGATCCTGGTTTCGGCTTTTTATAAACATTCAGTTATCATTATGTTTCTAGTGTTTAAGCTTGTTTGCCCCAAAATACATTTAAGTCCTAATAGAATGATAATAAATAAGATAATAGGAAATCTTACAGGGCTCCATAGTTGAGAAGGTGGATGGGAAAACTGTTACTACAATAATACTTTAAGGTAAGTTAGAGAAAGAGCTGTGATATTAGTTTTTCATTGCTTTCCTGCAGCTTTAGAAGTGGGGCCAAAATATCTATTAATCACTATTACTAAACACTAGGGAAGGTCTCACAGAATGAAACCACAGGATTTCACCATTAGCTCCTGCAGTGGAAGAATTTATCTGACCTGCTGTTAAGATTGGATTATAAATCTGCCTTACCAGGCCTGGAATTAGCATATTCCTGTTGTTGCTCTCTGTGCTTATCTCAAGTTCCCACTGTGGGAATTCTTTGTTTGGTGGCTTATTTTATGGGAAGTTCCTTTTGTGGCTTTGACAGTGTTTTGAGATGGGAAACTGCATTCTTTAAGTCTTTACACCTACACCCTCATAAAGTTTTAGAGATTTATAATTGTTGTAATTACCATCCTGTACTTATTTCATACTGTGTGAAATCCCATGTAAATTTCTTAAATTCTTGTATGAAATGTAGGAGAATCATTATACATTAACTAAGCTGTGGAACTTGGAAAGTACACATAAGTGAACATGCATGCCTGTTTGTTTCCTGTGAAAATAAAATACATGTCTATATCTGAATGAAGTGGGAAATGTTTATCTCTGCACTTAGATAAGCTAAAAAGGTTAATTTCTAGTTCAGGTAGACCACATGCACTCATTTCAAAAGCATTCTGTACCATAAGGCAACCTTTATACTAAACATTAATCTTTGAAAGAAACCATGAATACTAACTTAAAAATATAGAAGACAGGATGAGCTATTAGAGTAATAATAATTATTTGTTTTCTTTGTATCCTAATAGAGGATCACATCATTATTCTGCAACAGATGGACATGTAATTGAGTTGTTTTTGGTCCATCTGGGATCTGGACCAGTAGATGGCACTGCGGGAATTATGATGGCTTTTGGAGGAGATGGGTGTTAAGTACCTCATACTCCAGCACGCAGACTACTAAACAATTTTTGTCTCCCACTGATTTCACCAGTTTAATCCTGTGAGTCAGATTTTCTAGGCTTACTTACTGCTGCCTGTGAAGGATATACTGAAACTGCTGACACCAAGTACTTAATGTAGTTTATGTTATAGAAATAGTAATCTCCTATATTAAATTACTTTCTCACAGAAGATACCTTTTCCTAGCAAGTTTTCTGTCATAATATTTACCTTCAGATCATCAGCTCACATGTTTGTTTGGATGAGTTGTCAAACTGACACACAGATAACTAGGGCTGCCAGTAGTATTCATTGTGAAATTTGAGCCAGCCCTTCCTCTGCTGGACTACCAGTGAAACTAGCCCATTTTATGAAGTGAGGGTCTTCTTCTGTTCAGGCATCACACTCATTTTCACAGCCCAGGAGCTTGCCTAAAGAGAGAAATGAGCTTTTCCTGAGTTGCAGTTTTTGAAACTCAGTCCAGGCTCCAAAAGGCAGGCAGGCTTCTTTCCACATCACAAATCATCAACAGTAACAAAGATTCCAATGGCTAAATTATGCCCTTAGTGGTACCTATGTGATTGTTTTGCCTGTAAGGTTTTTGAACAGGTGTAACTATTGGGATTTAGTGAGCAATTCTGCCAATGATGCTCAAGATGGAATAGTATCCAGCTGTCTCAAATATTACCTCTGCAGGGCTAAGAGAAATCAACAAACAAACAAACAAAAAGGTGTTTATTTTTCTCACTAAAGTAAGTAGATATGCATCTAAAAACAAATGAGACTTGATGTATTCAGGAAAATGGTGCTAACTGTTAGTGTAATCCTTTTCTGCAGGAAAATGGTTCTTTTTCTTTTATTTTTTTGTCTGAGAATCAGACTTTACAAAGTATTATATGCATTCTTTGATGGCCTTTGACACACTTGGATGATCACATCTGCTTACAGAGGGTTTTTAAATTCAAAGATTGAAAGCATTACAAATACTATCCACTGGAAGGGTAGCCCAGAAATCTGGAAAGCCTGATGGGTAAATAATTACAAGGAATAGTATGTCAGAAAAATGAGAAGTTGAGGATCTGAGATTTTCTGCAGTGGGTACCTGTAATGAAAAGTAAATCTTTTTCTTTGCCACACAACAAACTTTTGGTACAAAGTACTGTGTTCAAGGCTGTACTGAAACATGGGGGTTTGTAGGCTGCAACCTGTCAATGTGAAAAGTAAACTAGCCATGGTAGCTGTACTATATTAGCAATCTAAATGGTAGAGTAAAGCCTAATTGGGCCTTACAGCACTTTTACTGATGGATGTCAGGACTAAATTTCCTTCACAGGCAGAGGTCAAAGCCCAAAATTGGTCTAAGCCCAAATTGTTCACTGGTTTAATTGGTTCAGCCATACCAGTTTTCTAGCCAGCAAAACACAAGTGTGTGATAAGGACAGCATCATAATTGACTGCCTTTGGTTCCATGAAATAAGCAATCAGGCACCCATTTATGATTGGGTCAAATGATGACAGATTTCAGGAAGAATTCAGAATTTTCAGTGGACAAGACTGTGTTCAGAAGGACGCTTTAGTGACTGTCACACAGCTGCTGTATCCCTTGTGGTATCAGTCCTGCAGTCACAGCTTTTTACCACCTACAGTGGCCAAGTCACAGTGTCATTTGTTGATCCCTGATTTGGGGACCAGATTTATACCAGGCTCCATCTGATAATAGGTCCCAGAAGAGCAATAACACTGTGAGGAAGATTAGAAATCAGCCGGTGCCAGCCACAGTCTCAGTGCTGTGGTATGTCTCATTTGCAACAGAAATGGTGGATTTTGTCCTGTTTTGCTGCTAAAGACCTTTTCCATCTGGAAGATAGCCTGTGAGCTGGGGCATAAAAAGGAATTTACTTTTTTTTTTCCCCAGAATCAAGAAAGTCAGCCAAATTAATATGCATAACATATTTTGGATGAAATGTAATTTGATAAATTTAATTTTATTTCACTTGATAAAAACCCAGAAATTCATCTCCCATTGAAAGAAAGTGAATCACATATACATTTGAATGTTTATGTCTCAGTTGTTTTAGAAACTGTCTCTAACATTAATCAGTCTTTTATTAACTACTGAAAAATTAATTAGGAGAGTCTTCCTGTTGTCTATTGAATGTAATCAGAACTTATTGAAATTTCTGAATAAAACATATGTAGAAAAATTATAAAATAGGAGATGCAGTATTTAAAAAGCAATAATAACTCTCACTTGTTACTTTGTATCTCTCTGTAAAATGTTCTCAGAAAATGCTATAGTCTTTGTGATTTTTGTACACTCATTAAACACAAAACTTTTTTTTTTTTTTTGGCAATTAGGTTTACAATTCCTTCATTTCTTTACCCTATATATAGTATTTAGAAGAAGGTGGAAGATAGTCCCTGTAGCTTGGTACAAGATGTGTGCTAGGAATGCAGTCATACTCCTGGTAATCACTGAGCAGTGACACAATGGCTGACATCAGCACAAACTGGAGAGGCCATTTGCTTCTCTCTGCCTCAGTGATTTCCTCCTCTTCAGGGGATGTTACTTCTTTCTAGCTAGAATCTGCCCCTTCAGTTTTGAGTCCCTGATATGTCCAGTGTTTGGCATCAAATGATTGGTATAATAGTGATGTTTTTCCCATAATGCTTTCAAGTTATCATTTTGACTCATTAATTCTGCAAAACATCTGGTCTTCAGCTTGAGGACCACACCTCCCAAAACACTCAGGTGTATCTTATTTCAAAGGGTATCAACAGCTTCAGAACTGATAATTCCACCTCTTACCTTTCAATTTGAAAAGATATTCACAAGTGAACTGAAGAATATCAAGCTCAATTAACTAAATCTTATTTGTAGTAAATTAAGGAACCCCACAGCACTCTGAAATTCCTTACTAGACAATTTCTGGACACACTCATTAAGGATCCTTGTCTGCTTGGAGCATGACTTCACAGTACTGAACCAGACCCAAGGTTTATTTAGTTCAGTATCCATAGCAATCACCCAGTTGTCATGAGTTCCTATCATTTTGGTTTTCCAACTGTAGATCTACATTAGGCATCTCCAAATATTTTAATTTTTAAAGTAGTGGTTAGATATTTCTCCAAGTTCTCTTAATGATCTGTTAATTAATTCTGAATCTTGTTGAGCCTTTATGCAAGCTGTCTTTTCCTCCTTCCTTCAAAGATAGCTTCTATTTATCAATACTTAAGGAAAAAATCCACAAAAAACATTTTTACTTTTTTACTTTCCTTTTTACTATCATCACATTGCCCATCCTTTTGGCTTCTCCAAGCCCCTGTGAAGAAACTAACAGTCCATCATGGGCTTGACTCTCCCAAACATCTTTGTGGCATCTGCCAGTTACTTCTCACTACTCATCCCCTTCCCAGATCATTAAGCATGGTGACACCTGCACTTGAGCCTTGAGGACCCCACTATTAACCTTTTGCTAGGACTCAAAAATTGATCATTTAATCCTACTCTCAACTTTCTGTCTCCAAGCTAGGTTTTGATCCATGTTACAAATCTGGGCTTTGACATATCCCGGTGAAGTCAGTGGGTGTACTGTAAAGCTAAAATCTTGGTATGTGCTCAGGCTTGCTGTTGAATTCCAGCAGACAGAAGGCCTAACTTCTAAATTAAGGAACAGCCTCAGGTTAAGGAAAGAAGTATGTCTGAAGAAGAGTTTCCAAAGCAATTTGAAAAATTTTTTGGTTTCTTTTTTTTTTTTTGTTGTTGTTGCTGTTGGGTGTTTTTGCATTATAACAATACCTGCATTTAACTATGGCAATAAAGTGTTTACTGCTTCCACAGATTAATAGTCTGATAGTGAAAAACAAATGGCTATGAATAAGAATTTTTCTAAGGCTCACTATTGTTATTACTTAAGGAAATAAAAAAGAAGAAAATGCGTTCAATTTTTGATAGTTTACATGGTAATTGCATGTATGTCAATGGTAAATGGCTTGTAGATAACTTCTAACTCAACAGTTACTACCCCACCATTCTTCTCCTAAACTACCCGGCCTCTACCCTTGTCCCTCATCTTTCCCAAAATAACTTCAGAGACAACTTCCACATTGCAGTATTTTTTCTTTGTGCAGTTAATTCCTTATGTTGGCAAAACATCTGTGACTCGTCTTTATTATAGCGGGCTTGAAAACAAGTTTTGTTGGGATCTTTTTGTTAGAGAATATTTTCTTTCTGGAAAAGTAAATACATCTGGGATGGCCTAATTGTTCTGAACTGTAGAGTCATTCTTGTACCAAGAAAGGCTCCTTGGTATATTAACAGGACTGACTATTAAATAGAATAGCCTGATACGGGCTCTGAAACTCTCTGTTAAGAGTCCAATTACAGTGAATCAGAGGATGCAGAATCCTCTTCTGTGTCTGAATTTTCAACACCAATACACAAACAGCAGCATTGTCTCTGTCTCCAGTTCAATATTTTAATGCAAAATTTTTGTTCTTTCATTGTCTAATTTTAATTTCATGGTTTCCTGGAGAAGAGTATTTGCTTTCTATTCCCTTTGTGTTTTCCCTTTACTTCCCCATATCTAGGCTTTTCCATTCCTTACAGTAAGACAACTTAATAGTGTCTTCATAAAAAAAAGTTAAGTCTATTATAGTTGAGTTTCTATATTTCATGTGTGTCTTTCAACTGAATTGTATGTTATGAGAACCCAGAAGAACAGTCTTTCTTCACTCATGCCACTTATCTCTTGGAAACTAGGAAAGTGTAACAGCTTCAGTAAATTTTAAAAATCTGGTTGCTTGAAAGATAACAGCTCTCCTATGCTAGTCAGCTCAGTTAGCTTGATGTCTGGTAAACCAGAAAATTCCTTTCCTCTTATACCTTATATTTTCACTGTATTTATTAATAAGATCATATATTTTGAGACTGTATTTAAGATTGTTCAATTTTACCTAGAAGTAAAAAACTTTGCATGGGAACAATAAATGACAGTGATTTCTTATTGACAGGAGACATCAAACCCTCAGAAGTTCTAGGCAGCTCACAAGAAGAATATTATAGATGTAGCTTTCCAAGCCACTGAGTGTTATGTGATGGTCTCCTGGATAAATCTCTGCTGTATGGATTTTTCACCCAAGAAAAAAAAAAGCAAAACAACAATTTCAAGCCCCAGAAACTTCATACTTGGTGGCTGAAGCAAAGAAGCTGTTGATCTTTATGCCCAGAAACTCTTGTCAAATATAGAGGGATTCCCAGAAGCAGATATATGCAGCTTAAGGAAGGCAAAGGCCACTAGGACAAGCAGTCTGTCATGGAATTGGTTTGACTTGGTTGCATTTCCATAACTCAAGAGGAATCTAGCTTAACCTGCTTATCTAACTCTGCTTGAAGGAAGGCATAAGATGAGACTGGGTATGTCTGCAATCTGATTGTTTAAAGTGCCCTTTGCCTGCCATTTTTTTCCAATTGCTGAACACAAAAGCAAGCAAGCAAGCAAACAAACAATTTTGCTTTAATAGCTGCTGATCAGCACTGTGGCAGTGGAATTTGAGAACGTGAGTGTCAGAGGCAATCACAGGGGTAAGGATTTACATGAACGAAAAAAAAAGGTAGAAAAAAGTCCTGTATCTATTTTGAGACATGGATAAAATATTCAAGATTCAGCCTCTAATTTAGAGAGAGTGTTAAGCTGACAGACTGCTAAAGCCAGAGAGGGACTGTGTCACTCACTTGCATGCCCCATTTCTTATAATCTTTCCCTCTCTTGAGCACTGCTGGGTATGGAATACTAGCTGAAGCACCTTGATATGACTAGATGTGTCAGTGGTTTATGCTCATTCTGACTGATTGAAAGAAGATTTAAATTCTCTCCAAAGACAAAGAAAGATATCTAACATTTCAGGAGTGTATTAGGAGATACTTAAAAGACAAGGATAGGTGCAGCTAGATATGTGGCAGGAGGGAAAACTCTAAAATATTGTTTTGACATGTTCTGTTGAGGCATGCTGGTACATACATTTCTACTTCAGAACACACTGCCTCTGCTGTTTGAGTTACAAAGCTCAAATTGCCTCATCAACCATAGCCATTCCCTTAATAACGTTATAATCCCCTATTTCACACACATTTTTTCTCTGTGCTCTACATCATATTTTAGTAAAACCTCAACTCTTTGGCCCATAGTTTCTCAAATAGAAGTGGAAAAAGTATTAACAGCAGTTCAAGAAAAAGTCACACTGTTAGAGAATATGGAAATTAAAAACTGCCCATCTTCCTCCTCACCAGTAAGCCACTTCTTCTGGAGCAGAATATCTAGCAACATCATGAAGTCAAGCACAGGGAGATTAAAAAGTGGTTTTATCACATCTCCAGCCATCTGCACTCAGAACTTGCATCCTACTCATAATTTATAAACTATATTTGACTTTCAACTTTTTCATCTAGAGGTGGTATACTTTAAAGTGGATGATGGAGAAAAAATATATTACTAAATTCCTAAAAATGGAAATATAATTAAATATGGATTCAACTGAAATTTTTCTCAAAGTCAATTCCTTTTTTTATGTTATTCAAATAAATGTGGAGAAAGCTGTTTTCTATATTCAAAGTAAGAGAATGAGGCATTCATTTTAATTTAGATGGATACAGCTATAATATAAAGGCACTTCCTCTATGTTAAAAGCTTTTTATTCACATAAAATCTGTAGCAGCTTGAGAAGATAATGGTATGTACTTCAGAAGGATCAGAACTGACCAAAATGATGAATAAAGAACAAGGATAGACAAAAATATTTCTTATGACAGGATAAAGGAACATAAAATAGCTAAAACCTGCAGCATTTATAAGGCAAGGAACTGCTTCTGCAAATGTGAACCTAGACAGTCCACTGGAATGAAAAAAATTTGTCAAGTTTGAATATGAAAAAAATGTAATTTTGATGCTATTCTTTTGCACAGTTCACCATCACACTGCAGTACTCCCTGGTATTGCATATACACTGTTGCTTTCAATAAAATTTCTAGATGAATTTCATTGCATAAACCCCACCATTTTAAACAAATAAACATTTTGTAGTAAATAAATAAATAAGAAATCTCTGGCAGGGGTGGGGTGTGCGTGGTGGCCTGTGCGCTACAGGAGCACCTTCGGTGAGAAGCCGACAGAAACCTGCCCTCTAAGGTGGGCCCACTGCTGGCCGAGGCCGGGCCCATCAGCAACAGTGGTAACACCTCTTGATGAAAAACATAATTAAGAAGGGGGAAAAAACTGCAACAGCAATTGTGGCCAGACAGAGGAATGAGAATATGTGAGAGGAACAGCCCCACAGACTCCAAGGTGAGTGCAGAAGGAGGGGCAGTAGGTGCTCCCGGCACCAGAGCTGAGATTCCCCTGCAGCCCGTGGTGCAGCCCATGGTGAGGCAGCTGTGCCCCTGCAGCCTGCGGAGGACCATGAGGATGCAGAGATCCGCCTGCAGCCCATGGAGGATCCCACACCAGAGCAGGTGAAAGCCTGATGGAGGTTGTGACCCCATGGGAGGCCTGTGCTGGACCAGGATCCTGTCAGGACCAGTGGCCCTGCTGAGAGAGGAGTCCAGCCTAGAGGAAATTTGCTGGCAGGGCTTTTGGCTCTGCAGGAGACCCACACTGGAGCAGTTTGTGAAGAACTGCAGCCTGTGGGAAGAATGACTTGCCCTGGCGAAGTTTGTGGAGGGCTCTCTCCCATGGGTGAAAGGACCACAACCCCCACATTCAGTCCCCAGTATTTAGGCAGGAGGAGGTAGAGAAAATCAGGAGTGAAGATGACAATTTCTTTGGGTTTCTATATTCTGCTCCAGCAAATTTCACTTTTTGCTGTAAAGCTGCAGTTTCAGTAGGAGGGGATGATACTTTCCTAGTCACATGCAGAGAAGTGTCTGCAGTCTAATATTTAGGACACTCACACAGGAGGTAAAAGATGTGAGGTTAAATCTGCTCATGCTGAGCAGAAAAATGACCTTGGGTCTTTTGTTTGCAGAGTGAGTGCTCTGACCAGGGAACTATAATACCAAAGGTCAGCAGGAGAACCACAGTTTCTTCATTTTGAAGAAACCAGAAGCTTCACCCGCTTTTTTT